>LPNX010063923.1:386237-397150 GCA_001517045.1 Pseudotsuga menziesii
CCTTGGTGCGTCTGGTATAATTTCATATAGAATATCAAACTAAGCATAGATCAGATCCAACTACTGGGATCTAAGGATGGCCTCTTCCTCGGTTGTCACTCCTGAAGTTGATACATCCTTTGAAATATATGGTAGCAAAGATTTCAAAAACCATTCCAACAGAAATTTGGGAGGAATATTCACCTTGATCAACCTCTTTCTTCTTTGCCACTCCTGAATATGGTCAGATATGTGGGTGGATTTGTTCTGCTTAAAAGTTGACAAAAGGTCGGTATCGGCATCATACAAGACCAGAAGTTGAAAGTGGTTGAGGAAAACAATGGCTAAGTCAAGAAAATTGTCATAAGCAGCAGGCATAAGTTGAATGTGCCATTTATCTGCTACACTCGTCAGATTTCTTTGAAAAAACATTAACCAAATTGAATTGTCATTCAATGAGTTAGAAGAATGCCATAGATGGAAGGTTGTAACATGGTCTCTAGGGTCCTCGCTAGGTATTCCCTTCAAAATTTTGGGATATCGGAAGGGAGTTTGATAGGGACCAGTGGCCAAGTCAGATCATGGCGCACATGGTCGTTCATTAATTTTGATAGGTCTGGAAAATTCAAAGTTTCCAAAAAAGGAAGTCGAGGTTGAGTCGAGGATTGATAATGGGGAACTTGATCTGAGGAAAGACCCGCACCAACGTTCCCATAAGGTTGAATGGGGTTTCCCCTAGTCACCAGCTGTGAAGAAGTGACAATATTCTGAAAAGGGTTTCATACAAAAGCTAATTGGTTACTAAATTGAGGTGTGTTGTACTGAGTTGGTCTAGTTCCACTCGAGACAGGTGGCATTGATACTGGAGATATTGACCTTCCACTAAACAGTGAAAAAGTAGAGCTTCCAATTGGGGTAGTCGATACCTGAATTGAGGTCTGAAAGATGAAATCGGATAAAGGGTTTGAGAACAGAGGTTAAAATCTTAGCAACCACTCATACTCCAACCAACAGTGGTAAGCGGAGAGACCTAAAAGCCTTAAACACACACTCAAACTAACTTACCCAAAGCAAGGCTTACAAAATCAAACCAAAAGGACTTGTAACAAGTCACAGAACAATGAACCCTTCATATGAAGTCCCAGAAGCAATCATACATCCAAAACAATTTCAGAGAAATAAAACCCTAAGCATCTAGACATCTCTCTAGTATAGGAAAATGTGACTGTACTTTAGGAAACCTGCATACCATTCGTGATTGTCATTCAGGAAACCCGTGAATGCAATAGGAAAAACATGACTGTAAGTATAGGAGACCCATGAATGCCTCAAGACTTTTTCAAAAAAGGGGGGGGACTTAACACAACAAAGATTTGACAAAGGATGATTGAAAAATACTACTGCAAACCCTAAACATGACCAAGAAAGAGAAAAACTAGAGAAGATTTCAAAATAAGAGACCCCAAAACAAAATAGACTCCCTTGTGGAGTCACCAATTCTGTTGTTAGGGATAATCTACCTTATGGATGGGGGTTTAGAGGCCACCAACTTATTGTGTTCTACTTACAGAAAACTAGGGTTTTACAAGCATAGACTTAGGGAATACGAGAAAGATTATGTGTACCTTGTTTATGATGGTTGATCATAGCTTTCTTCTTCTTCTCAAATGTTCCTTTGCTTCCAAGATTTAGTACCTGCAACAAATATTTCCCTTTCCTCAAAGTATCTTCTAGTGTTATATAAGATGAGATATGAACATGTTATGATTGAATTCAAAACAAATTACAACCTAGATCCTTACTCATAACATTAGAAGCAAATATCAAGACATTCATGGAAGGAAAAAAATCTATATTATCAAAGATTTGGAAACATTACAAAGCCTCCTACTTGACCAAGCTCCTCTACAAACCAAGACCCAAGTCTCCTTGCTCCTCCTCTCAATGGAATCGTCCAGCATAAATTTTCCTTCAAGGTTGGTCACTCTTTCCTCATACCCTTCCCCTCTCTTTATAGTTGCTTGTGAGGAAGGAATTCGAGGACTAGGATGGTTGGAAAAGATGGGGAGGTTTCCAAACTGATCCCAAGTGCCCCTAGTTAATCATCTTTTTATTTTTAACTATTATTAATGGAATCTGCGGGTTCATATGGAGCATCTCGCGAGTGACTCATGGGTTTCTTTAAGGAAACTCATGAATTTGGATAATATGTGGTTTGTACAAGGAAGACTCGCAAATAACACGCAAGTTGCTAAAGGAAGAGTCACGAATACATGACGAGTTAAAGAGAAAAAATGGTTGATGCTGGAGTGGACAAGATGTATCAAAGATCCAATTCATCGATAAAGTTATGGCTACTTCAATCGTTAGTGTCCTTTTGTGTAACAACATATTTGATGTCATTAGTCGGACAGAGAAGTGTCATTTCACTGTATAACACATGGTTGACTTTAGTAAACCATGACAAACTATATTTAACCCTGGTTGACCACATCTCATGGTTGACTATAGTTGACTTTGGATAACCATGGTTGAATTAGGATAACCATGCTTGACTTGGTTAACTGTGCTTGACTTTAGTTAACCATGGTTAAAATATGTTTGACCATTGTATAGGCATGGTTGACTTTAAACTAGGGTTGACTTTGAGCCATGGTTGACTATTGTTTAGGCATTGTTCAATTTATATAAAGTTTGACTATATTAAACTATGTTTGCCCATTATTTAGTCATGGTTGACTTTAAGGGCATCATGGTTATCTTTGGTTGACTTTAGTGCATCATGGTTGATTATAGTTTCATCACAATTAACTATGGTTGATTTTGGTTAATCATGGCTGACTATGTCTAACCATGCTTGATGGCATCTCACTGTTGACCACAATTGACTTTGGTTTACCATGGCTTACTATGGTTAATGTTAGTTAACCAAGGTTGACTTCAGTGGATAATGATTGGCGTTGGTTAGTTATGGAAGACAATGTTATACCACTGTTGACCACTCTTGACATAACTAAGAGAACCATGGCCAACCATTGTTAGATAATGGTATACATAAATTAACCATGGTTAATGAAGGGTGTCAAATGATGGTTGACTAAGTTTGATCGTATTAAACTATGTGTGACCATTATTTGGGCATGGTTCACTATACTACACCATGGTTTAACTAAGGTAAAATTTAATTAACCATGGTTTACTATGGTATACTATCGTTGCATCATGGTTGACTTCAGTTGACCATGGTTAACTATGTTTAACCATGGTTGACCACATTTTACTTTGGTTAAACATTGAAGACTATGTTAATGTTGATTAACTATGGTTAAATTATGGTTGACCATTGATTGGGCATGGTTGACTTTAAACAATTGTTGACTTTATCCACACTTTATCACATGGTTGACATTAAACAAAGGTTGAGTTGAAACCATGGTTATCCATTATTGACCATGGTTGACATTTTTTTAGGCTTAAGGGTTGAGTTTAGTGCACCGTGGTTGAATATGGTTTACTTTAGTGCATAATGGTTGCTTGCAGTTGCATCATCGTTGACTATGGTTAACTTTGGTTAACCATAGTTAACTATGTTTAACCATGGTGATGAAAACTCATCGTTGACTATGGTTGACTTTGGTTAACCATAGTTAACTATGTTTAACCATGGTGATGAAAACTCAACGTCGACCTTGGTTGACTATGGTTAAATTTGGTTAACCATGGTTGATGTTGGTTAACTACAATTGACTTTAGTCAATCAGGGTTCACTTTGATTAGTGATGGAAGACCATGCTAGACCATTGTTGACCATGGTTGACACAACCAAGAGAACCATGGCCAACCATTGTTAGGACATGGTTTATAGTGTTTGACCATGGTTTGAACACCGCTAACCATGGTCGATGAAGGGTGTCAAACTATGATTGACTAAGTTTGACCATATTAAACCATGGTTGAAAAATGATTTGACATGGTTGACTTTAGGGATGCATGGTTAACTATGATTGTATCATGGTGGATTATGGCTAATCATTGTTTGTGCATGGTTGAGTTTAAACTATGTTTGACTATATTAAACCATGGTTGGATATTGTTTAGGCATGGTTGAATTTACTAAATATGCTTGATCATGGGAATGGTTGAATTTAGTTAACCATGGTTGATTCAGGTTATCTATGGTTGACTTAAGTAAATTATGGTTGACTTTTAATTGTTATGGTTGACTTAAGTAAACTATGCTTGAATTTTGCTTGATATGGTTGACTTTGGTTAAAATATGGTTGACCAATGTTTGGGCATGGTTGAATTCATTCCATAGCTGACTTTGAATCATGGTTGACCACTGTTTAGGATTTAATGGAAAGTTTAATTATATTAAACCATGGTTGACCATTGTTTAAGCATGGTTGACTTTAGTACATCATTGTTGATTATGGTTGCATCACATTTATATTGTTGACTTTGGTTATTAATGGTTGACTATGTCTAACCATGGTTGATGACATCTCATTATTGACCATAGTGAGTTTGGTTAACCATGGATAACTATGGTTAATGTTAGTTAACCAAGGTTGACTTTAGTGTGCAACGATTGAATTTGGTTAGTTATTGAATACCATGTTAGACCATCATTGACCATAATTGACATAACTAGGAGAACCATGACCAACCATTGTTATAGCATGGTATATAGTGTTTGACCATGGTTGGACCATTGTTGACCATAGTTGATGAAGGGTTTCAAATGATGGTTGACTAATTTTGGCCATATTAAAAAATGGTTAAACATTCTTTGGGCATGGTTGACCATTGACTATGCATGGTTGAATTTAAATAATAGTCGACCATTGGTTGGGCATGGTTGACTTTTAGCCATTGTTTAGGCATGGTTAAGTTTAAACTAAGCTTGACCATAATAAACTGTGGTGTACTTTATTGCATCCTGGTTTAATGTGGTTGACTTTAGTGCATCATTGTTTCGTATGGTTTCATCAGGGTTGACTGTCGCTGGCTTTGGTTAACCATGGTTAATTATGTCTATCCATGGTTGAGGACATCTCATCGTTGACCATGGATAATTATGTTTAACCATGGTTAACTATTGTTGATGTTGGTTAACCATGATTGTCTTTATTAAACCATGGTTAACATTGGTTAGTTAGTGAAGACCATGTTAGAACATCGTTAACCATGGTTAATGTTGGGTAAAATATAATCAATTAATTTACCTTAAATTTAATTATCGACCGGGACATGTAAGCTTCGAGTTACTACACTATATGTGCAGGGTAAGATAGTTTAAAGCTAATTCCTAAGGGGACTTCAATCTACTCATGTGCAAAGAGAAAGAACGTAGTTCATAAAACTAACTACTCCCTTGAGCAACGAAGATCAAAAGATGTCAAATCTAATCTAGGAAAAAGACCAATCTCTAACTACTGTTTACAATCCAAATAGGAAAATTTTAAGTTTACCAAGTTCAACTAATAAGATCTAAATCAATTTCAAATCATACTAACTTTTAATCCATTTTCCAAAATCTCCACATACCAATAACAAACCTGCCTTTAATTTTCTAACTCTTAGAATCAAAGCAACTAAGCAATCAAATGTTCCAATCTTAAAGGAGATCCCACTGTCAAAAGAGATCTTAAATCCCAAACTTACCTATAAAAGAAATGCTATTTGGTCAATCTTTAATGTTTCAAACAATTCCAACATAACTTCTCTATGTAATAAACTCTTCTTCAGACACACTAGAGTTCTAAAACTGCTCAATCATAAAAAAGGAATCCGTTTCAAGTACAATAACTCTTCTACAGGAATTAGAATTTTATTACCACTCTTCTACAAGAATTAGAATTTTATTACCTTTAAGGCTACCAACTCTACTTCACACCAACACTGTCATTTACAGGATAATTATTGAAATAAATTTACCTATTCACTAATAAAATAAAACACTGCTTGTAAAAGTGAATTGGAAAAAGAATATTCAGACAGAGCTAAAAAATAGGGCTTTAACTAATCTATGTTTCAACCAAACCGAGAGGTCTAACATTCATCATTAAATTCCAAAACAGTTATGCTAAGCCTTCAAACTAAATCAATCTATGGCTAAGAATGGATGAGAAGATGAATAAAAGGAATCAGAACACACTAGAAAATACACAATTTCAAATATTAACAGGCTGCAAACTCTCTCTCTCTAATTTCATCCAAATTCCTCACAATCTTTTAAAACAATACATATTCTAAATCGTTTATACAAAAATTCTAAAAATGCTAACCTACAGACTCTGTCCAGAGGGTCAATCACTCAATTACTGAATCCTACAACATGATCTAGCTACTGGAAACGAGAGAAAGAGGAATTTAGATTCAACATGTTTAACTACTCTTCCCATTTCTTTCAAACCTACAATTCACCAAATTAAATCTGCAAATAAAAGTTGGGATTAATCATGAATCAAATACTCTGTTTATGCATGCTCATTAACATACACAAGTCTGTCCACACACATTTAGTAATACAAGAAAATCCAACGCAAACATACATATACATATACATATACATACGCATACGCATACGCATATACATATACATATACATATATATACATATATATACATATATATACATATATACATACATATANTACAGAAATAAGAATAAAACAGAACTACGCATATGTAACAAGGATTGAAGGTGGGCCCTTCCTCCAACACTTCTAGATCTGGAACTGAAGGTTTAAAGTAAAACGCAGTAGTAGATTAACGACTTGAAACCAGAGTTTTCACAGTCTATGATATCGATCCCTTTTAAGTTTTCACATACATATTTATAGCTCAAATTACATCACGAGTTGACCACTGAAAAGGGTCGACCCTTTCCAAAAGATATACGCTTATCCAGGAGGATTAAAAAAACTAACAACTTATCCAATGCAGAAAATAGGTTGAGACATCAGATTTGATTCGGATCCTTTGCAAATCAGCGATTAAGAAGCCTGGAACCCGCGCGTTGTTTAAGATTAGGGCCCATGATTCTTGGATAGAGAAATCCTGCATAATGCCAATAGGTAGCTCACGGTCAATATGGAAGCGATTGAATGCAGAACCCACATGTTATTTCGGGCAAATAAATCCCCCAGATATCTGAACCAATCGATACATGCTCAGTGAGTGTTGGAACAAGTGTGGGATCGAGCCACCAGGAAAAGAAGGTAACTATGCAGGAAACAAGACTTTGACAAAGGATCAACGTTTTTTTAATCATAAGTTAGAGTTTTTAATTATAAGTTGAAATCCATCGAAATGATAAACAAAACAATGAAAATATAAAAAAATTACCTGTTTTAAGAACCTTGGGATATAGTCCTTGAAAATATATATTTGAACATAAAATATATAACACGATATAGTCAAAGATGCTTAGTTCCTTATAAATTCGAACTAGAAATAGGGCAGTAAGCAAGCAAAATGGGATTCCAACATCCCCCCTAAACTAAGGACCTTGCATGTCCCAATGCAAGAAAATTTTGACCCTGATATACAAAATTGAGAAACAAAATTGATGATCAAAATTTGAGTTAAATTCTAGAGACTGAAGCTGAAGTGCTAAACAACACTTGCACTTGAGGAGGGGATGGATTTGTTCTTTGTTGTGCTTTGATCAATTCCTCAAGTTGTTTATCCTTTTTCCTCAACTACTTCCTAAGACTACGATTGGACCCAGTTATATCATCAACTAGGGTTTGCAGGGATGCCACCTTAGTTTTCAAGACTGCATTTTTTTGTTTAATAAATCGATCCAATTGAATATGTTCCTGTAACTGTTTAGTTAAATCAAGATTTCTCTGTTGAAAATATTCAACCCCTTGGGATGAAGTAGTCGATCGATGAGATTTGATGAATTTCTGATCAGATTTTAAAACCCGAAATGTTGAGGAATGGATTGGAAATGAAGAACCTGCAACAGGACTCGGCATTGGAGGACTATAATGGGAATCAGTTGAATGAGAATCATCATGTGCAGATGAAGATAACTGGACGTGAGTAGGCATTTTATCTTTAGGTTCTATCATTTTCTTCTGGGTAGCCATGCTAGGGGTAAACCTATGGGTTGATGGAACATGAGATTTCCCAAAGTCGCGCTGTCCTTGCCCACTATCAAACTGAGAATTTGCTTGTCTCCCTTTTAACCCCCGAGGCTTCTTAGTATTGAACCTTCCTTCTCTCTTACAATTCTTAATTCATTGTTCCTGAATATGGCTAGTTCAATCTTTAGAAACATTCACAGAGGATACCTTATCGAGAGGGTCAGGAATATGGGGTTCGCTTACTTCATTAGCAAGAGGTGAACTAATATGGGAGTTAGATAATTCATATATAAATTGTTCCCAGGTCTGATTCCTTTTCTTCAATTTAGCTAAAACAACCATCTTAATAAGACCATGATGATACAGGCTGTGAGTAGGGTTTTCTACATTTTTTCTGACCTGAGAGGCCATCTTCCCTAAAATTTTCCAGAAATAAAACGGGAATTTGAGGAGCTTACCAAATTCAAAATGTGAAAACAATCGAAAATGGCAGGCTTTGAAAGTAGAAAACCGACCTTCACAAGTGATAAGCTTGGTAATAATCACTAGAGGGTTGATAAACTATTCTCTGATCCACAGTTTCGAAAACCCTTTTTCTCCCTTCACAGCCAGGAACTCTGGTCTAAAAACATAGTCATAATCCTTGCGTGGCAGCTTGAAGTACTTGAACCATCGGTCCCCTGTTTGTGGAAGCCCTATAGCCTACGCAATCGATTCCTCTGTGACTTGAAACACCAACGAACCTACCTTGGCAGTGTGACCATCGAATCCTAGGGCGAGTTGCAAGGATACTGCATCGTCATGCCCCTAAAGAGCAGTTAAAAAAGGATGCCATTCGGCTTGAACAAACAACTCACTGTAAGCTGAAAACTCAGGCATGTCCAATAATTGATCATACGCAGTGGGTTCATGGTGATTAATCATCATAGAGACAAAGGGATAGGATGAGGAATAGAGTAAATGGTGGAGTGAGAACACACATCAATTCGAATGGTCTTCAAAAACCTCTATCAGACTCCCTCTAGATGGTAGTAACAAAAAATGGAACTAGCCCATTTAAAAGTATGATGGCAAGGAATGGAAAATTAGAATGATAATGACGAATGTGCAAGGGAAATTATAACGAGTAAAGGCACGTACCTACCATACTTCCCTACCTTATAATAATAACAACACGTCCCAAGATAAATTCATAGCATTAAGACATATCAAATGTCACTTTTAGTCATGGAGTCAGGATTCGGACTTTAGAAAATTAATGACATAAATAAAAAATTAAAATGGCAAATGATTATATAAAACATAAACTATTATGTATAAATTATTGGTATAAAATAATCAATAATATGAAATAAATTTTGCCACGGTTTGTATGTCATTAAATTATTTACAATAAAAGAGGTGATTCTTAGCATGGTTAAAAATATACTTACGCCCAATTTAGGAACCAGAAGAGTTAAGATGCTCGTAAAATATGGGATATAATTAGTCGAGGTAAATTCCCATTATTTAACCATTTTTCAAATTAAAAAGATACATGGATTTCAACAGTTAAAACTTACTCCAACGTCCTGGAAGTTACCTCAAAAATTTAATTTACCAGTTTTCCTGGTACTTATTCCAGCACCCCATACCGCACTTGACCCAGCCTGAGTCTAGTATTTTCATGTTCAAATACAGGGGAATCTTCAAGCTTGCAGAGGTGGAAATGGTTGCCAGCAGGATGACAATGTTACAAGCAAGGACAAATAGCTTTCTTTCTCCAAAATGTCCAACTTTTGTGAGTTGAAAAAGAAAACTGAAACTACCTGAAAAATTTGTTCTATCCAGCAAGTTCCTTGCACAGTTTCCATTAATGATATTCAATTGTTGCTTCTTCATCTGACCACACATAAACAAGGTTAGGTAAGAAAACTACACATTATTATCAATATAAAGGAAGAATTAAAAGGAATCCATGATCTATCAATATCATTCTTGCATCTAACTATTAAAAAGATTCAAAACTCCAATTCATAAATACAGATTTTCTCTTTTTATCCATATAGAATTTCTTCACAAAATATGGTGCCTTCTAAAAACAAGATAAGAGGAGTACTAAATGAGACCAATAGTGTACTAGTCAACTTGGCTTAGCTTCACACAAGAAGGTTTGAGTGGTGAAAATAAGGTTCATAGCTATGTTCACTGAATCACATAACATAAGTACACTCTAGAGGCATGAACCTCTTCTATAGTAAAGATCAGGTAATAGAGACTTAAAGGATCTGAAGATGATTATCGAATGGCTATTAGAAACAGTTCATTTTAATTTTCATTTAACCAAACATGTCTTATCTTTAACATTTACAAAAGTACATTGTTCATACAAACAAGTATAAATGAGGCATTAAAATATATATCAAAGTCAGAACCCACTGCCAGCGAGCCTGTTCAGTACTTCGGTGGGGTAACTGTAATACCTAAGAAAATTATTACCCAGGAAGAATGCCCTATTGCCAACATGCCTGTTCAGCACCCTGATGGGTTTACCTATTTATACCATAGGCTGGTACCCGCTACCAGCGGAACTGTTCAGTATCCCGACGGGTTAGCCTCTTACACCCTTTTTCTATCAGAGGCTCTTGTCCCAAATTAATCTTGAAGATAGAATTTATAATTTGCTTCCGCATAGATGAGTGGGGGAGCAGCTCTGAAAACCTTCTAGGAGTGGGATGGTATTAAATTGGAAGATTTTTTTCTTGAAGCATGACTATAAAGGTTTGTCTGTATGAACAACTAACCCCTATAACTGTATAAATTGAAAAACATGAGAGGGATGGAATTATTTAT
>LPNX010063946.1:0-37104 GCA_001517045.1 Pseudotsuga menziesii
ATCCCCAAATTTATATTAAAAAAGTGTTTAAGACCTATACGATATTTCAAATTTAAAGCAATTTCATTGGCTAACACATGATGACATGGAATTTGAGTTAGAGTTAAAAGGCCCATTTTGAGTTGAAATTTCATATAATGATTATTTCAAGTCATGTGACTAGATGCTCCTCTGTCGATGTAACATATGTTGCTCCCTGTGGTGCTTGCCATGTAAGCTATCAAGAAGAAATCCTTGTCAAAGTTCCTGCTGAACTCATCCACCTCTGCAGATCCAACCATCTGAGTGTTACTCTTCTTCTTATTGTCTAGGCACTACGAGGAAAAGTGTCCCTGCTTGTGGCAGATGAAAGAATTGAACTTTGACACGTCAAGGTTCTTATTACCATCCTTCTTCCTCTTTTCCTTCCCCTTGCTCTTCTCTGTAAGCGTTAGAGCCTCATCTACAATATGTGGGGCACTGCTAGATGAGCCCGATCCTTGACCCATGCGAGTCTCCTCTTGCAAAAATTCATCCCATAGTATCTACCAATAAAGGAGCTTCTCCCTAGCCACAACACCTTTGACAAAGGTGTCCCATGGCTTAGAGAAGCCAATGAGGGATATTCGAATCAGCTCCTCATCCACTATCTTAGAGCCAACAACTCCAAGCTCATCCCTGATCTGTGTGAGCCTCGTGTGATAAGGCACCACTCCTTCTCCCTTGGACATCTTGGTGTTGTGCATCCTCTCTTACAACACTATCTTTCAATTCTCATTTTTTCTTTGGTACAGACTCTCCAAATTTGTCCACATCTCAGTTGTGGTCTTCTTACCAGAAAGGTGAGGGACTATATGGTCCTTCACTCCATCCATGATAATCAACATGGCTATGGAATCAATCTTCTTCCAAGTTGCTAAATCTGTCGGATCTGTGGGTGAAACCTTTGTGGATTCAATGTGCTTCTCTACATCACCGACGTCCAGGATCCTTGTGATCCTTTCTTTCCATGTAGAAAAGTTATGAGCACCCTGGAGTCTATCCTCAACTCTTAACTGCATGACCATAGTGAAGTGTTACATGTCAAACCCTAGATCTCCAATCTAAGTTTGTGTCTTCAATAGATCTACCCTTGATCTATCACTACTGCTACCAGCTATACGAAGCTCGATGATCCTGTTAAACCCTAGATCTCCAATCTAAGTTTGTGTCTTCACTACTGCTACCAGTGTACGACCTAGCTATATGAAACTCGACGATCCTACTGCTCGCTCCTTCATCTTCCTAGCTAAATCCTCTATTTGAATTTATTTCCCTGTCTATATCCTATCTTTGTCAAAATGCACATGTGTGTTCTCTCCACCAATTGATCTCTCTTTTATAACTTTAGGTAAAGAAAAAACTAGAATTCCACTTTCACTTTAAGTAGTGTTTCACTAAAGTTAATTTAGATCACTTCAATTTATTTTCCAAAGTAAACTTAGGAAAAGTAAATTAAATACAACTGGTTTCCTAATTTAAGTCTTATGCATGCAAGAACACATTCATGTAGGAATACCTTCCTTGTTGTTGCTAGTTTAACACAAAGTATGAATCTATCCATGTGATTACAATGTCTTAATGTCGAACATGGTAGAAACCACTTGATTATCGATTAACAATGAGAATCGTTAACAAGCGCGAGGGAGATAACCATTGATGTCGATAATTCCTAAGGTACCCTAGTACATTCCTCCAAATGTGAATAGATGTTTTGATGTCGAACATTCAGTTAAATATTTCAATCAAAGGTCGGTGATGTAAACCTATTGTTGAAAGCGAGAAAATATGTCATTGATGTATACACATTTGGTACTACTTTGTTTCTAATACTAATTCCTGGATGATGAGATTAAATCGACATGAATAGTCTTGTCGAAAGAGGGCCATAATGAATCTCACATCAACGACACGAAACTCGGAACAAAGTTCTGGAATTTGAGTATGAAGTAACCATAGGATTGACTCAAAGGTAATTGACACAAATGTAGTTTTGACTGTAGATGCAAACTCTCAACAGAATTTTCCTTTGAACATAGGGCGACATGACCGAAGACTTGGCAACATTGACTTGACAAGGCATATACCAAGACATAATGTGACGACGGACGATGCATTCTTTGAAAGACTCAAAGGAGTGACTTGACTCATGAAAGCAGTTCGACTTGAAAGCAAACTAAATACCCAATTAACTGAATGAAATGCAGACAAGTTCCATGTCTTTCTTTTAGGGAATTTCATGATGTTTTTGAAAAGGAAAATGACAAGATCTCTTATAAAATAAATACTATTATGACTACTTTAAATACCATACTTTTTCAAACTTCTTCAAAATGGAAATAAGATTCAAACAATACACTTTTCTTTTTGTTTGAGAGGAAGAATATCTAAGAAGTAAAAAGAATGTAAACACCTGAAAGTCTATAAGACCAATCAAGTACTTAACAATTAATACCTATGCTTGAAATCTAGAACTTTTCTCTCAATTTTTTCAAAAATAAAAAATGAAAACAATCTTAAATTAAACTATGAAGAAAATAAAAGGACCACTACTTTCGTTCAAGATGACTGAGAAACGTTCAGAGATCTGAATACACACTTTCTTTTCAAAGTTCTGAATCTCCAATTAAAGATAAAAAAGACAAGAATCTCATAAGCCAATCAAACTAATTCTTGAAGGTCTAACCTCATAAATCCTTACACGCTTTCCAGATTTTGATTTACAAATGAAACTATCAGAATTCAAACCGAATCAACTTCAGAAAACCAAAATACAAATGCCAAATTTCAAAAACAATATCGGGATTAAAACCCTACTTGACACCGTTGTTTGATAGTAGAGTACAGAGCGTTAATGATCCAACACCATGCTTTTCCAACACTAATAGAGCGGTGGCACAACTCTCTATCCATTGGATTAATGAGGTGGCACCACTTATTGCCTTTGAAGAAGGTGCGGTGGTTTCTCTTACAAAACTGCCTAGGTGCGGTGGCGCTTATAGATTTCAAAACAAGACACAAGGAAAAAAAGAAGACGTCAGTGTTCAATAACTGGCATCAAATGAAAAATATCAACAAGCAAAATGATGCATATAAGGTAGATCATGACAGATCTAAGCAGATCTAAGCAATTTCAAATAAAACCTATATAATCAACTAGTAGATTTGATCAATTAAGAAATTGAAGTTCAAAGTAAGGAAAGAACAAAAAATAACCAGAAGTTCTAATATTCTCCACAGTATGGTCACCAATTTTGTTACCGTAAATACTCACCTTTTGCAGACAAAAGTTGTTTCCCTAGCCTGGAACAATCAAAGCTAGAACAAAGAAGTCACAACAATAAAAAGCAATTTCCCTAAGATCAAATAGATGTATGGAATGAACTCTTTTACCTGTCACAACTTATTTTAGGTTTCCCTTTGGAGTGTTTGATCTCCACAGATTAACTTGAAGAAAACACACAACAAAGCACATAGAAGATTAAAGTACCAAATTCAATCTATGATATTATGTTGATGACTAAGGAGTTCAACAATGAAAGTAGTGATTCATACACAATATCATTCATGGGAAAAGAACCTTTATTTGCATAAATGAAATAGAGAGAGAAATTACAACTAAATCCTTAGTGTTGAGAAGTCCCTTCTAAAGTAAACCTTGCCTCCAAAGCTTCAAACTTGTCTACCAAATGCTCACACAGTCTTGGCTATATTTGGCCATAGTTTTGATGTTGTAACATGTTCTTCCTCCTGTTACCCATGGGGGGTGAGCCAATATTTATATCCATGGGAGTATAGAGTAATTTGAGGATCTCATGGGTGAGGTGGAGGGAAGATCCTATAAGGATGGATCTCAATCCCAAGTGGTCCAGAAGTCTAGGGATGAGGCTGCCACGAAGCCAAGCTTCGAGAAGCCCCTCGAAGCTTCTTTTTTTACCTTTAGAACTTGAGCACCTCTTTGTCTACAGAGACAGAGCGTTATCCAAGGAGAACCGCTCATTGCATGAAGTTAAGTGGCCCTGGCACTGCTTATTGTTCAAGGAAAAAAGGTGTTACACATATAGGTAACACACATTGACCACAAGGAATCTGAGGTGGTGACCAAAGGTATGAAATCACTGATCCTATCCCATTTTCAACTTCATAACTTGAGTATTTGAGGCAAATAATGATACTTGGGTCTCATTATACGACAATGATGAGAAATGTGTGTAACAAATGTCCACTCTCTGTCACTTTTCTTTTTGGGGAAGGATTTTATTCAAATTCGGGTTCTCTTGCTTAGACACATACTTTTATTATCCAATATCTTCTTCATTTTCATTAATTGGTTAATTATCAATATAAAGAGTTTTATTTAGTGTAGAAATATTTCTTAAAATTTCAAGAGACTTATAACCCAGGGCATCCCCCATGATTAGCTCATAGTTTCATAATTCTTTATTTGAATAGTACTTACTTGAATTAAGTTAATTATTCTTATTGTAGGATTCATAATGTCAAAACATTTCTTAAATGATGGTCTTATTGAAACTTCCATGGCCCATTACCTAAATAACTTCAAAGTACTATCAGTCACAATGACATATAATTATTTCTTTTCATAAAGAAATATTGAATAAATGAAATGCCATAATCATCACTTCACTAATTGTACTTGATTCTTCAGAGCCTGCTAGCTCATTATCAAACCAAACACATAATAATCACATTACTAATTATACTTGATACTCCATATCCTACCAACTCAACATTAAACCGAACACATAATCATCACATCCTTAATTATACTTGAAGCTCCAAAGCCTACTAACTCAACATCAAATCAAACATAATAATTATAATATAATATTGATTCTCTGGATCATTTCAACTCAACATCCAACCAACATAATAATTCTAAATAATCTCGATGCTCCAGATCCCGCCAACTCAACATCAAATCAACATAACAAGTCTAAATAATCTTGATGTTATAGAGCCTACAAGCTCAACATCAAATAACACATATCTTTGTTTACGCTTGATGCTCTAGAGTTCCCAACTCAATATCAAGGCATGTATATCTAAGTCCTCCAAGACCCGATTACAACAATACACATCAAATATGCTACACATCATATTATAAATTTCATAACTTGATACTAGTAGTATCTTGCAAAATATGTGTAAATCATTCAAGCAATTCTCGATTTAGATCTTCTATATTTTTTAGTTCCATTGTTTGAACATAATTATTCCATGTACTCAAACAAAATATAACAAGTAGTTCCTATTTTGAGTGCACATAAAACCTTGATGCAACAAAACGTTCTTATGCATAATCCCCATGCATTTTTTTTTCCACACACAGTCTTGTTGAAATCAATGAGTAATCTGTTTAGTCATAGCTATACTTGCATATATATTTCATTGATTTGTATTTTATCTAGCTATTGCTCTTTTTCCTACAATACTTTGTTATAAGCTTGAATACACATTAAACTTTTAATGCTACCACTAGATTACTTCATCATGTATTCTATTCAACCATCTTTGACTCGATGTAATAATATCATGCACTTAAACTTTCTAGCATAAACTTAACAAGTTACACATATACTTTCATTTTACTCAACATCATGCATGTGAAAATAACATGAAAATATCTTTGCATAGGTATGCCAATTTATATTACCATTAACATCGTAATGCATTGAGTTTCATTTGCATGCTTCCTTAGTACATACAGCTTATGACGTAAATGTCTATAAAATAACGTAACAATTCTTTTAACACATATGCAAAGATTGACATCTCAAGCATTATCTCAAATCCTTATGACCAAGTAAAACATTTACATTAATGATAGCTTACAATCTTATTTACTTTCATGCATTCAACTGATAATTTATGGAAGCCGCCTTTATATGCCACTATCAATTATAACATTTAGTTTATTCTCTTTAAGATCAACTTAAGTCATGTTTTTCTATAGCATAATTAAATTTGCTCATACTTCAAAATCAATTTTCATTGTAATTTCAACATTATGCATTCAAATGTTTTAAACATTTATTTTCCTAAGCTAGTCAGTTACATCATACCAATATTGTAGATGCACTCTATTCCTCTTACACAGTTTCATGGTACTTACAACTTATGGTTCACACATGCTTGTCCATAAAATTCTATAGCAGAAGATAATTGCTACTTCTATGCATACCTACTTCTTTGTGGCCATGACTTTCTACTCATACAAGAAGGTAGTCATGTCAATCATTACCTTAGAATTCTAAATTTTATATACTTCACCCAAAAAATATTTATAACAACATATTTACAAAATCATTTTTATTACACATTCAAGTCTTTGAGACCCTTTACATGCTTTGAATATCAATCAAAACCATCTAGTCTATGTTTTATATGCTCAATAAAACATTCTAATTAACCAACTTAAGCCATGCATATTGAATTAGGTAAACAATTACTGCAACACCTTGCATTCAATAATTAATATTTCACAAAGTACACAACATACATGTATGCATGCGAGTCCGTTAGTCTATAGTGTTGTTACTCTACTCTGATACCACTTGTAACATACCCAATATCCTCATTATTGTTTTGGGAAATGAGGCATAATTTTTTTCCTTTTAACTTCAACCTAACAACCAAATTTGTTAGATCCTTAAAGAATACTTAACATCATAATCAAGGTTCATTCACATTGACTACATCCATACATATAATCAATCAAGTAAATAATTATATATTAGTTTGTCATGCAATGGTTAAAAACCCAATTGATATACTTCCTTTGCATTCAGTCATGAAACAAGCTTAACTATTCAAGCATAAGGAATACCATTTGTTTGATAAGGATTAATAGTCCTTTTACAATCAACAAACACGAGTTTATAATATCCTCAGATAATTATTATGTCAAGATAGTATAAATCCTACTATCATCCTTTTACAACACTTGTTCCAACACATACTAATAATTTTTATGTTATTATAAAAACACATAATAATTTCACATAGAATCCCTTTCAGGCATCAACGAATTAGTAAATCAACATTCCTAATCATAACATTTTCCCCTTTTAAGTTTGAACCAGTTTGTTAAAGAAGTACAAATACTTGTCTCTAATTAAAATAAAGATTACTTTCCACCTAATAGAAAATACTTTAATCCTTACTTGGTCTATCCTTTAATAGTAGACATGTACCCCATATGCAGGTGCAAATCAATTCCAAATGGTTTGTGTGAAAGCTATACTAAGGGACCCAGGCACTCACCACGTGGATATCCCTCTATTCGTCCCTCGTGCAATTTAATTCTCTACAGCAGGCCAGGTCGAGGGAATTTATGAACATGGATCTTCAACCTATATGTGGGGTTATTTGCAGTACTATCGCAACCATGCCACTATTGAGTGAATATATGGTTCATTGGGAAGCCGATTACAAGAACTTCACCTTGGCAAGTATATGGCATTGGGAACCTTTGGTTTGGATCCCATGCAGTGTTTCCATCTTTCATTTTAGTGAGGACATATCTTTTGGGATGTTTTTTCTTCTTGTCTCTATGCTTTCTCCATCTCCAGACCTCATCCCACTCCGAGTTAGCTTCTCTCCTCCTTGGCCTCTTTACGCTTAGGATTGTGGTATCAAGTACTCTCCTACTGAAGCTAATGTTTCTAGATGACTACACGTCAGCCCTCATCATGGAAGTGGAGTTCATGGTCATGCAGGCCATCCTAGCTGTAGAGGTTCAACTGACAATGGCTATGACAGTTCAATTCCTAGGAATTTGAGAGATATGTTGGATGACTGGGAAGAGGAAGTGGTGGTGTAGAAACTGGCTAGTTAGAGAGACCAAACTCACCATAAACACTATTGGTCTGTCAAGAATATGCTCGCCTAGGTTTCTTGCAGTATCAGGAGATCTCTCAAGAGAACAATTCATCTCCTTCCCCATCCCTTGCTCCAACTCTTCACAACTCTTCATTCTTAATCCCATATTAGGTTTCTAAACCTCCTGAGAAACATGACATGAAGCAGAATAATGAACTCCTAACAGCTCGTGACAAGGCAGAAATTGGTTCTACAAGCGACCATAAACATAAGCATGTGGAACACAAATTGGCTTGGATGATCCCTCTTCTTTCAGCAAAACGGTTCCAACCAAGGAAGACAAAGACAACTCTTCCAACTTTGGAGAGTATCATTGTTCAATCCTAGAGGAGAAGCCTGAAGAAGCATATACAATCCGCAATTTCAAGTAATTTCATGGTTTTAGTTTTCATTAGTAGTTTGGCAGCAGTTAGTTTGGATAGAATTTTGTGTATAGCAGTTTTCTTTGCTGTTATTTTGGACTTTGTAGGTCTATCTCCCATTCAGGGATAGACACTATATGCATTTTTGTTTTTTAGAACTTGATTTCCTTTGCATGGGAAGTCCACATGTTGTTATCATCTTAATGTTTTGGTTTTGTATGGGGCTTCTATGGTATCCAAGATACTCTAAAACTCTTTTTCCTATATTTTTATCTGTACAATAACATAATTTCTCTATGGAACTTACAAAAAAAAGTAGTAGACAAGGAAACATATTCTAATAATGAATCACATGCATTATTAATACACATAACTATACATTTATAATTTTCAAACAGTTTATTACCTATTCATTTATAATTTTCAAACAGTTTATTACCTATTCATTCTAAATAACGTCCTTCTTTGCTTCCTAGCGAGCGTCCGCTTTTGCTTCTTAAATGACACCACTGTTAACACCATATTTGCATCCTTAATAGAACCATGTTAGCATCCATTTTTGCTACCACTTTAGCATCCCATTTTGCACCATGTTTTACTTCCAAATATGTTCCAATTTTTGCTTCCAAATTTGCACCAATTTTTGCTTCCTTTTTTGCATCATGTTTTGCTAACAAAATGACGCAAAATATTTCTTCTATTGTTGCACCATATTTTGCTTCCTATGTAGCATCATGTTTTGCATCCAAAGTAACATCTTATTTTGCTACCATATCAACGCCATGTTTAGCTTCATCATTAGCGCCATGTGTTGCATCCTTTTTAATGCCTAGTTTGGCGTCTCTCATGTTTTGGTCACTAATTTAGTCGTTTTTAGTATTTAACCGATATTATAATATCATTAGGGCATGGAGGAATCGAACCACCGATCTCCTACTTGTAAGGTAGGCGCTCTTCCATTGAGATAGAACCCTTTAAGAATTTGAGAACCTAACTTACAGAGTCCTCTATAATGGTAAAAAGGATCAATACACAACTTTGAGTATCTAATGGTCAAATAAGGCAACAAAGAAAGAGGCTTTTGTAATACCAGAAAGGACACTCATCAACATCAACAGTGTTGCATGTATCAGAAGATGACAATGTAATAGTACCAATTTGTTTACCTAAAATCATGTAGCTTGGGCATTCTGGTTATATCAGGACCTGATAAGCCATGTGATTAGCAATACAAATTAGTGTGCATGCGCATGACCAGAGAAAAAAGCAATGTTCCACCAGTCTAGCTAGCAGCCAAATTATGACAGCCTGGTTACAAACATGTAATATCTTGCACCTTATTCTAGTAGACAGACAATTCTATTGTTGGTCCTAGCTGCATGTGATTACACACGAGATAAGTTATAACTTATGTACCAACATAGTTACCTGCTTAAGATCAGTTCTAATAGAGTGGGGAAATAAGAGTGAAAACAAAGAGAGTGTGCCTTGAAACAGATTTTATATCATTGCAATGAATTGTGAATTGTCGATTCAAGCATTTGAAAGCATGAGAATTGAGAATTAACTACAGAAATGCATCTGGGAAATAACACGAGAGCTATAAGGAAACTTAATTCCAATGCCTTTAAATATTTGTAAGGCACAGCAGGAATAGACCACTCACTAAATATGTTGGGGGGTGGGGGTTGAAGGTATTATGGAGGGAATTTTCAGTGGAAATAGCATACACTGAGAATCTACAATATCTTCCTGAACATAAAAAATGGCGAGTACAAAAGAGTAATGTGGCTGAACTACATCAAGTGGATAATGGTACTCATTATGATGAATGGATCAAAGGGATCAAAAAGAAAGTTTAGAGAAAAGACTAGTACCATTTCTAAAATACTGACCATTCCAAGAACTCCCTAGGAACGGTTTGTTGGTGTCCATTTCTTGTCATTTTCTGGGAACTTTTCCAGGTTGTATCCTTTAGGAGATGGGTCATTCCCATAAAACAAATGCAGTAACAATCATTTCATCTTGTAGAGCATATTTTATTCCCTCATTTGGATATAAAGGAAATGAGCGTAAAGTTTAAGAAAAATCAACAAGAAGCTTAGGTTAGTCTGACCTAATATATTGCTAGTAATCAAATACTTAACAGAAGTCAACTATGATAATTCATCTAGTTATTAGTGAGAAGCTTAAGTTACCAGGATATAGATAGATATATGTACATATATGAGAACAAATTGGATACAATATGGTTGGATATGCATATATAAAAATACACGTAAAATATGTGTGAGGATGTAAAATACATGTATTTCCTAATATCTCCAGAGTTTTAACAAAGTATTTCCCTTGGCTTAATGTATTTCCTAATAAAATGCTCTACAAAAATAGCTATTGACCCATTTTCCATTTTTCATATGGCATAGAGTTCCTATTCAAAATGTTCTTAAGCTCACAGCTTGGACCAATGGAAGGGTGCTATCCTCAGTGGGGGTTATTGAATAGTTAAAAATGTATAGCTGTGTTTTTTTCAAAATAAGGCCCAAATACGTACAACTGACAAAGGTTTTCATAATTTCATATAAACTAAATGTGTACCTTGTGAATATGAGCTCACTTTTGAAAAATCCTATCCTCATATGTTCCAACAGCCTGGATAAAATGTTCCACCCTGTCCAATATTACCTGCATGATAAAATGTTCCACATTTTAGTGTGACATCAGCTTAGATGGAAATGCTAGCTATATCCAAACCAGTTAACACCCTTTCATTCAATGTTCAGTAATTTCAGACACAGGAGACGTCCTATAGCCTTTATAAAAATCCATGTGCATTTGAAATTTCAGAAAGAGAAAACATTATACAACTTTAATGCCAGCAATTGGATAAAGCTGGTCAAGATGAACTCGGTATCATTTACATCAATCTGGGGACATGAGATCTTGCAATTCAAGTGATAATTAAAATTTCAAAGGCCACACAACTTCAGATTGCAAGATTTAGAAGACCAAAGTGAAAATATCACAATATCTAGTAACATATAGTGAAGTCCTTCGGTCAACATAATATTTGCCAACATAAATTATATAATAAATGCAATCAGTGTCATAATACCTCGCCTACATCTGTCAAATAGCCACCCATTGCACTGAATTCTTTCTTGTATACAGCCATGAGAAAATTAATTGCACCTTGTAAAATAGAAAATAGCCACCAACAAATTATCTTCCAAGATAATATTGTCACAGAACCAAAACAGAGAATGTGAGCTGTAAAAACAGATCTATATTAAACTGTCTACACACTAGAGATAATCATGCTTAGAAGTTAGAACAACAATTAGCTTGGACATAAAAATATTCCAAGCGTTTCAACTGAAATGAATTTCAGAACATAATGTAAATTTAGATAATATTTATTCAGCGAGTATTTAAGGAATTCAAATAGAATATATTAGGTGTAACATCTCTACATACAAACCTCACAAATTTCCAATGTAGGCATGTGTGGAAGGAAATCATTGCCACCAAAGAAATAGATGAAGACAAAATCATCCACAACCCATTCAAAATCAATCTCCATTGGAGGATATCATACTCTTAATATTCACGTAAAAACTAGAAGTTGACGAACAACCAAATATTTGAGATATCAGAAACAAGTTGGATGTAAAAATAATAGTAAAACATCCACATGATCTATAATAATCTTGAAACTTGCTTTAATTATCATGACCTAAATGGGACTGTTATTACTATTAATGCAACCATACAACATTAACAAAAAGAAAAAACCTCCAAGCATGCCTAACCAAAATCCTAACATCAAAAATTATAACTATATCCGACTTACCTGATAAGGATTTTTAGGATTAACATTCAGTTCACCACCTTTCTCATCAAAATATCCTTGCTTTCTTTTTTGCTGTCCTTCACATGCATTTGCAAAATGACCAACCTGACCACAAAGGAAGCATTTGTCTTGTTGTCCAGGTGTAACCACAATCTGCACAATTACATATATAAGGAAAGAGGCAATGTTATCATATTCCTCTCACTAGTTTCAAAGACTATAGCAAAAGAGATGACAATGTGATCTGAATGCATTTCAGTCATACAAAACTATCAGGTAATTTAAAATTTTCATCTTGAACAAAGGATGAGCATTAATTTCTGTTTTTCATAAAGGACAAACTGTTAAAAGAGAGTCTCTACTTTTGTGGGGATGTTTTGTCACTGACCATGCTTGGATATGGTGTATGTGTACCATTTCTAAGCATAACTCCTACCCTCAATGGTTTTTGGTATTTGTCTCCCGGTAACACTCAAGAGTAAAGCCTAGAAATGGGGTTAAGTATTGAAATTTGAACATAGATGAGTATAACAGTTCAGGAGTTTATTGGGTTAATGTTCAGACGTTTATTGGGTTTGGTGAAGTTCATCAACATATAAAACATATCTAGAGATCAATAAGAGTGATATAAATTTGAAAGTACTTCCCTACATGAGTTCGAAGATAGGACTACCAGAACCTCTTCCCAATACAAAGATGCAATAATTATTTCTAAGAGTTTGACAATGTATGAACCATTGCCGCTTCAAGGCAATGTGATCTAAGAGAATGGGTGGATGTTACAATATGTAATGCACAAAAGTGCAATAAAAAAAATCAGATAGTGATAAAAATGTACTCATTAAATCCTTAAAAGAAAAACCTAGTGGCTGCTTGTGCATGTCAATGTAGCATGACCCATATCAAATGAAAATAAGAACCTTAATCTTGATTCTAAGCAAATAATCATGAGATTGAACTACTACACAACGGTGAAGAATACCAATAGTTCTATTACACTTTGTTCTCTATAAATCAGGAGCACTAACCTCTCTCAAAATTGAGAAGTGCACCTCATGAGTAGACAATGCTAACATGATTAGATCAGCATCCTGTAGCCATTGGGACAAAGGCATTTACCAACAACAATATTTGAATATCAGTAGTGATTATAATTTCCTTTTCCTTGAACAATGAAGCACTTACCAGCCCATATAAGCAATGTCTTGTATTGGGATGAAAGCCTGCAAGATTTCTTTGCAGGCGAATATACATCATGATTTTGTGCTCTCCTTCACTGGAACACTTGCATCAGAGAGAATGACCTTCAAAACTGCAATTAAACACAATTAAAATACATGTAACAAGAAGAAGAAAAAGGAGATACCAAAACATAGTTCAACAAAAAACAGCATATATCTGGAATAGAAGGCAAGAAAAGCATCAGCAGTTAGTTTTTTTTTTTAATTTCTATCTTCATGCTGATATGGTGTAGCAGCAAAAATGTGATCAGGGCATACCTTGATATTTCGCCCTCCAGGATCATAGTTTAATTTCATGTGTATGTAATATTGAAGAGCAATTGATAGTGTCACCATAAATTCCATCCCAGGAGTAATTATATTTGAGTCACATGCTTCAGACTTCACTTTAGGAGCTAAAACCCTACCTTCTTCCTCAAACTGTTTTCTTAATCTTTCTTCTTCAGCCGCCTAACAAGTGCATGCAAAAACATTAAACCTCATTCTCAGCTTGAAAGTATGTTTTGTTGTGCTTATAAACATCTTCTCTTTTGAATTTTATTACCATTTTTCCTAACACTCACCAAATCAGCTGCATCTTTGGCTGCCCTGAAATGACGGGAATGCTGCTGGTTCATCTTAGCTCTTGGTGCAACACCATCTATAACAAGTGAAATTTGAATAAGATTCTCTATGCTACCAATAAAATTCCACATAGGAACATAAAAGATTAAAAGAAGTAATCAAACAATTCAAACCTATCTTATATTGGCAATATAGGTTGGCAAGAGTTGTCATTGTTGTCATTGTTGTCAAGAAGAGTTCCGTAATGACCAAGGACTAACCAAGACATTATGGCAGTGCAAAACTCAGTAAAAGTCAAAGAAAGTCAAATGAAGTCAAAGGAAGCAATGACATGGAATATATGATGATGTGGCATGTGTGATGAGGCTTGAAACACTCGTGATGGTGTCCTGGAGTCATCAAGTATTCATGGTTGCAATTTGACATCATTCTGGTAAGTTACGACAATTTTGTGCAAAACTGGAAAATGACTAAGTATAGGAAATTTAGTAAAAACTGTCATATAGAAATGCCCGCCATAATTTATAGGAGAATGAAAATTCCCACCCCTCATGGTCATCACGAATTATTTTTAGTTTTATACCTAAAAATGGTCTCATGTTTCATTGATCATGTCTGACGAAAACGTTATAGGCCTGCAAAAACAAGGTTTCAGGCTGTTTTGCACTATTTTTATACTAGCAAAAACTACATAAAGTGCCTCAGGGAAATGTCCGCCATTTTCTCTAGGAAGGTGATAAAAATAAAATGAAAGAATAATGTTGAATCTGGATGATAGGTTCATATGACCATAGTTTCATATTGTTTTAAAAATATGTGAGGAGAAAAATACATGATTTCCAAAACAGGGTTAAAACCAATTTTACTGCCTTTTTGTATGAAAATAAGAAAAAATGGCTCCAGAAAAATGCCCACCATTTGCTGTATGAGAAATATTAAATTGTTTTAAAGACATGGGGATCTATTATGTTTTATGTTGCATCCATCCATGGCTTAATATATCTCAAAGAGTCCTTGAGGAAAAAGATATCAGCTTGCCAAAACGCCTCCTGGCACAGTAAAAAACCAGAGTTTGTCAAAACTCTCTAGTGTTGAAAAACAGTGATGAAAAGCCATTTTTAAATGCCCGCCATAAATTGTATGTGGAAAGAAATTCCCACATAAGATGATAAAACTATAGCATGGTATTTTTTATATCTAACCATGTCTCCAGTTTGTCTTGGAAGAAGTTGAGGAAGTAAGTATTAAATTGTCAAAAGTGCTTCCCAGTCAGATTTGCATTGTTTCAGGAAAATGCCCGTCATGACTTAGAATAAGTCCTCAGGGTTATGTAATGACCGCAAGAGCATTGAGGAAGCTCACTAGGATTTGAGTATGCTATGTTTTGCCTGCAGAAATGATAGTAAGATATGTTACAAAAATAAAAGACAGGTTGTTAATATTGAATAGTATTAAAATGTTAAAAAGAACATAAAATAGAGGATTTTGTAAACTAAGGAGTAGGTGCACTGTTAGAGCTATTTAAAAACGGAGTATGTCTTTTTATAAAAACACACCTACAGGAATGGAAATGCAGAAGGTGTTATGAAGAGGATATTAACTTAGTTTTTAAAAAGATTAAGCTACAGGAATTACAAATAGAGCAGCTACAGGAATAGAAAACAGTTTTTTATAAATCAAGGGTTTATTTAAAATACATTTATAGTTTAATAAAGAGCGTGATTGTTTTCAAACAATATGTTACAATTAAATAAAAGAAAGGTGTGAGTGTTTAAATGAAAATTGAATTAAAAAGAGTTTATGGTTTAAGTTAAAATAAAAAAGAAAAAGCGTGGTTGTTTTAAAACAGAGTTTTTAGTGACAGAAGATTAAAAAAAAAACCGCAGGTTACAGAGTATGCGTTTGCTATGTGCATTTTGGTGAAAAGGGCGTGGCTGTTAAATGTTGAAAGGAGTTTATTAAACAATATAAACAGATACAGCATTCAAGATTTGGAAAATTATTTAGCAAGGTCATAAAACAGAGTTATAATAAATGTAAATTAGAATTAATTGGTTTGCTGAAAAGGTGCGTTGGTTAATGAAGAAGCATGTTGCTGATAAAAGATATAAAAGCAAAGTCTTTGTATGGAAGAGAAAGTCTCTGTAAGTTTGGTATATAAAAAAGATATGATGCATGCAAACTAGAAGCAGAAAAAGCATCGAGAGCATGTGGCAGAGCGTGTCTGTGTGTCTCTTCTATAAACTATGAAGACCTAATGAAGAAGAAGAGTGTCTGCGTTTGGAAGATCTGAAGCAGCTCAACATAGAAGCCAGTAAAAGAAGTAACAAGGTTTCAGCAGTGTGAGCTTGTCTAAAGAACAATGTTGATCTAAAGATGAAGAGTGTCTTTGTCTAGTTCATCTGGAACATATGAAGCAGAGTTGTAGTACAAAAGAAAGAGAACAGACTATACATTGCAGATTAGAGTTTGTGTGGCTGAGGAAGTCATAATGAATACTTGAAGCTATCTAGAAGACAAGAAGAAGCCAGAGACCAGAGAAGACAGAGACCATTGATAGAAAAGGATGAACAGAGACAAAGTTGGTGTTTGATGAATATCTAAAGAAGTGTACCATGAGTCAGAGAACAAAAAGTGTATGAAGACTCTTGTAGCAGCAAGGCACCGATCAAGTGAAGAAAAGCCAAAGACATAATTTGAAGAAGACCAGGGAATAGGACATCCCATCAGTTGCAGCTGATAAAACCTAGGGTGGTAGGGTGGTGGTAGGGCAGGATATAAGCCTGCAAGGGGGTTGAAGCCTCCTTCCAGTAGTGGCTAGAAATTAAGGGTACCTATGTATCCTTGTCTATAGGTGCAGACAGAAACTAGGGTGTGGGTGCATCCTGATCAGTGGGTGCTGATCAAAAGGGAAGAAGACATCTTCCTTCTATTGTAAATGTAAAAACAAGTTTTACAGATAATAGAAAAATGTTGGTGGTTTACCCAATTGGGGTTCCACGATAAAGTATGTGTTTCAGTGTCTCTTGTTGATTTTATATTTTGGTTAAAGTTTAATAAGTGGTTTAATTGGTAAAAAAGATAACAATACTGATTCACCCCCCGTCTCAGTATTGATCAACATCTGATATCACCAAGCAAGGTATGTTATAAAAAACTTCAAAGAAAGGATGAAATTATCCACTTAACAAAGGGCCAGGTTATGAAAATTGATACATCATTATAGATGAAGTAATGGCCATGAAAAAAAACTAGTCAAATAATGTACCAAACAAGAATCTCTACTAGAAAACTGAGCCATTTCATCAGCTGGAATGTTCTGATACACGTCTCAAGTTTCTCATATATACATGAATAAGTTTTGAATGCCAGTTCTAAAAGATTACAAATGGTGTAAAGCATAATAGTACAACTAAAATAAAAGCTACTGTAGTAATTTGAATGAACAAGAACATTATAACTCATCCCCTTCTGTATTCTGTAGAAATGAAATTATATTAATATCCAAAAATAACAAAGGAAAGTTCAATGGGACTAATAAGTACAGTCAATAGAAAATTACAAATAGTGAAATCGCTAAAATAAAAGCTACTGTAGTAATTTGAATGAACAAGAACACTATAACTCATCCTCTTCTTCATATTCTGTAGAAATGAAATTATATTAATATCCAAAAATAACAAAGGAAAGTTCAATGGGACTAATAAGTACAGTCAATAGAAAATTACAAATAGTGAAATCAAGAGTATAGTCCGTACAAATAGCAAAATGACAAGTGCCTAGTGCATCTCCTATATAAGTAACAAATGTGGGCTACAACAATGCAACAAGCTATTAAAAAGGGAAGGAAAAAAGGGTTTAACCAACGAAAGAAACACTTCAGAAAGTATAAGAGAATGCCGAGAACTTCAATGCTATCTAGAAAAGAATATATTTATAGGAATATTCCATGTTCCAGAATTACTCAGCAAATGCCATGTATAAAAGCTTCCTGGGTCGTACAATTATAAAAAGTCGGTCTATATAATCAAACATAGCCTTAAAGACTTCATCATAAGTTGTAGGTGAAGGCTACAAGCAAAAACAATTCCATCAGAGGCTGTTAAAATTTATTATAGTAATACTAACACAGATGACAGGCACACTGCTAAAAATCATAAAGACACAATAGGATTGTTCTCAAACAAGTGAGGAAAAAGATAAAATGTTCTAGGTACATTTCCCAAAAATGAATTGTGCTATAAATTGCGGTATAATATCAAGGAAGACTGCAAGCAAAAATGGTTCCATCAAAGGTTGTTAATCTTTGAAGTAATAATACTCTAACAGATGCAAGGCACACCGCTGAGAGTCTCGGATTCATATCATTAAGGCACTAAAGGTTTTTATTCAAACAAGTGGGGACCAGGAAAGCAAGTCCTGGGAACATTTCCCAAAGGGAAATAAATTGCACTAAATAAATCAAGTTTTTAACAAGTTAAAGAAAAGATCTGCAATGAAGTCTCACAATGATTCTATCATGAGCAACTCATAAGATTTGTTGAACTTCACACCTGAAGCTTCAAGATTTTGGATGAATATGCATTTGGTTTCTTCTTGGTTAAGGACCCAAAGACTCGATGGAAGCTATTCTAACGAATGAGTCCAATGATTTGACATTTAGTAATCCAATTATGACTTCTCTACTATAAAGAGACTATCAAATCAACTTTGGAGAATACAATTCTACATGTCAATGTTAACAACAATGCACATTACAGGAGGAAAATAAGTTAGCTTATACATGTTGGCTTTCTATACTTTAAGGATTTGAAACCCTCTATCCCCATCCCAAACAACTGATCTAATTTCTCCGATTCCATTTATTTAAATCAATTCTCAATCAGTTTGTATGTTACATCATTTTTTATTATGTCCCTCTGATACTTTTTATTACAAAACTCTTAAATATTGGGGAATATGGAATAATTTAATGGAAAAGAATTCAACTCTAATCCTAGTAAGAATCTATTTAACCAATTCCATCCTTGAACCAAAATGGATGGAATATATTATCCAAATAATAGATATATAATTGCAAGGTTGACATCAATTCAAATCTTTTGGATGGGTATCTCTAAAGTAGACTTGAATTGAAGTTCAGAAGATTTAATATTCTTTGAGAACTACTCAGTTTACAGTACATCTTTCCTTAGAGAGGAGATAAGATTTTAAAATCATCAAAACTGCTCCAAGACACCATATCTAACGATTTATTATGCCCTGTTTATTACTCATTGTTGTTTATTTCTCACTATTGAATGCAGACCCAGGTCCCACACAACACATCCCAAAGACAAGGAGTGACAGAGAAGGAAGGGGGCCTGAGCAAGCACATATATTCATCTCACAACCGATCACACAGAAGGTGGGCCGTTGACTCTATGAATGCACCCCCATTGGCCAAGCAGGAATTTTCATCCCACAACCAATCACACACACCCAGGGTCCATCACAACACCATCCCATAGAGGAAGAAAAGGGGTAAGCAAAACCATTGGCATAAGAATGTGTTGGATGTATATGCTACAGTGGAAGCGACCTCAGAACCAATGTGAGATAAATAAAAAATTTAATTTAATCAGCGTCAAATTCCAATTAGCATCAAAATGTTTTGAGAAACGACCCTTGTTTGAACTTTGCAGCACTTCCTTGAAATTTATTCTTTGGTTAAAAAGTTTTGGCAGTTCACCATCTTTACAGCTACTGCGTAAATTTGTTCTTAACATTAGATTACCCTCTTTTCAGTTCCACAGTCCCAAAATTTTAATGTGTAAAAAATATACAAGATCTGATAAATAAATGCATACTCGGTCTTTGGGATGGAAGCATGGATGAATAATCTCGTTCATGTCCAGATAAAGATTATTGAACTCCATATTATTAGGGTTAGGCTTGCTGGTATCGACTGGAATGGAAACGCCATTGATCTCGATGGGCTCTTCCTTTGTAATGTCCATTACTATTAGAGGATATTTATTAGCCAACCATTTGTAAAATGTAGGAACACCCATATTTCCCCAGGTAAAGAATCCTTGCAGATGATCTCCAAGAGAAAAGTCTGAAACAAATGTTTCTTATAGGACGCCTAAAATCTTTCTTGTACAACAATGGCGTTGTCCGGGACGACGACAACTACAATTTTTCCTTCACACGGAAAAGTATTGCTACAAAGACATAACAAAACAAGCAAAACAATCGAAGCCCCGTGAGGGTTTCGCTGCAGAGTAAAATATACTTCACATGTATAGATATCTTGTATTGATAGCCTCTCTATCGGAGTCAGTGAGAGTGGAAATATCTCACCGACAGCATAATAACCCAAAAGAAAATGAGTTCATCGCTATTTAGGGTTAATCCTTACGCTTATGTTTTTGTTCCTTGGGGTTTTGGTGTGTTCTTCTGTCCAAATGATGAGGAAATCACTTGCTGGGTTCATTTCTCCATTCCACTTCAATGGACTCAATGAAATTTTATTTCAAGAACTGTGATCACTTTCTCATATGTGTATTTACTCATTTAAGTTTTTATGTTGGGTTAGAGAGGTCATGCTTGCTTTTAAGTTTACTTATTTTTATTTGGTTTTATAATAAAAAATGAAATAGGTCACAAATAGCACTTTGAAAATATTTTTATCACCATATAAAAACAAAAAAAAACATTGTTGGATAATGGGGAAAGATCAAACAGTTAATGATTCTAAGAATATGTGGTGTCAATAAACATTTTTACAATACTTAAGCATAAGTTAATATAGCACTGCAAAAATACATCAAAACACATTTAGGAGGCATATGTTATCACATAAGAAAATCATAACCATTTTCCACATAATTTCTTACTTGTTAGATCGATCCATAGGGTCATTCTTTTATAGCGCCAAGATGTAACAAACTCTCTTCAAGTGAGGAAGACTACCTGGGTCATAACACATAATGGCCTCCATGATTTTCGCCTTGTTTTGTGCCATAGTCAGTTGTTATGTTCTAATATCTCAACCAATCGAATGGTTAGTTGATTTTGTTCTAGAGCATGGTGTTCGAACCCCCACCCCCCCCAATCAACATAATGTTATGGAGATTCAAGTGGTGAAATTACTTATGCAAACCCCGCCATAATTGCAACTTCCTAAAGCCAAAGCATATCTCAAAGTTTCACAAACTTAGCTTCTAATAAAGGCTTCATAAATATATCAATATGATCATCGATTATGCAATAAATAAAATCCACAAGTATTATACTAGTTGACATATGCAATGAACATGAAGCTCCACATGCTTCATCTTGCTATGCATGATAGGATTGTTGGCAACTTGTATTGCACTCTAATTATCACAAATGATAACAATCGCAAACTCACCCAATAGTTGCCAAATCCATATCGCCTGTATGCTTGCATTAACTACACCATGATATTCAGCTTGTGTGGTTGAAAGAGAGGCCATCTTCTACTTATTACACAACAAAACCATGGGTCCATAACCAAGACAAATCGCATAGCCAATTGTAGATTGTTTGTCATTGTTGTCCCTTGCCCAATTTCAGTCAGTATAATCGACCAATAAGTATGGTGTATAACTTCAATATTCTATATCAAGTCAATAAGTGCCCTTGATATAACGAACAATTATCTTTGCAACATTCCAGTGGCTTTCTAACTAATCCTGCATAAATCGAAAAACTACACTAACAACAAAGGAAATATCAATTTAACTATAAGTTAAATAAATCAGGGTACCAACCAACTATCTATAGAGAGTCACATCAACTTTCAGTGAATCACATTCTTTGGTCAAATTCACCCCCCACTTAAATGTGTAGCACAAACTTTGTAGTCTTCCATTTTGAATCTTTGCAAAGGACCATTACATCCTTAAGTTGAGAAACAAATATATCATCATCCATTTGCAGAACTTGGATACCAAAAATAAATGTAAGAGACTAAGGTTAGTCATTTCAAAGGTATCATCTAGTTGTTACTTCAAACCTAGTATCAAATTTTCATTGCTCCCAGTAATAACTAGTCCTTTCAAAGGTATCAGCCAATTGTTTCTTCAGCATAGTATCAAATTTGAATTGTTCCCAGTAATAACTAGTCATTTTAAAGGTATCGACCAAATATTTATTTAAACCAAGTTTTATCATCTACCAAGTTTCACTATTAATGTTTCATTATTTACATGTAAAAAATAGGTGTTTTGATCTAATTCACATTGTTTGAAGCTAATATTGATAAAGAAACAATCATTCTTCTAGTACCAAGCCCTAGGGGCCTATTTCAAACCATATAAGGATTTTTTCAATCGGCAAACAAGATTGGCATCCTTCATAAATTTCTCCAGTCGGATCTCCATGAATAAATGCACTTTTGACATCCATTTGATGTACCTTCAATCCAAGTTGAGTAAAAAGTGAAAGAGAATCAGTCTAACAAAAATAATCTTTGCAACATGGGCAAAATTTCACAGTAGTTGATGCCTTCTTGCTGAGAAAAATTCTTTGCAACCAAACAAGATATATGTCTTTCAATAACATCATGATATGTGAATTTGGTCTTGTAGACCCATCAACAATTTTCTATGTTCTTTCCTTTCAGTCGAGGAAATAAATCCCATGTTTTATTTTTCATCAGGGAATGGTACACTTCAGCCATAACCCTCTGCCATTTAGGATGATCATCTGCATTTGCATATGTATTTAAATCGCATGCCTCTAGTACATGTCCCATTAGAGCAACACAATCACACTATTCCTAACTTCTAGTCTTCCTTGGTTCATTTATATCTCTTGAATCGGCTCCAGCAACTTCAATTGTCTTAGTAGGCCATTGCGGTAGACAAGTGTTCTGTAGTGAAGAGATTCATGTATCCACTAATTCACCAAAGGACTATTTAGGGGTTCCAAAAATAGTAGGTAATTTAATAGTCAATGGTCAACTACAAGTCAAGGAAGGGATGTGAATCGATTTTCCAATTGATGCTCCAAAATGGTATTTAGTCAATCTTAATTCTGTCACAATTTCGAAAGGACCATTGCTCATCAAACTAGAAGTGGAATGCAACAATTTAATACATGAGGTCTTTTCGTCAAAGATAACATCCCTTTGAATGATGGTATGTTGTTTGATCATGTCAAACAATCTATATGAATTTGACTCTTCATAATAGCTCATTGTGATGCAAGCATGACTTTTCACATCCAAAAGTTTTATGCAACCATTCAAGATGTTCACCCACTCAATACATATAAATGTTTTAAGATGCAAGACTAACAATTTACCTCCACTCCATTTCTTAATAGGAGTTATATCAAATACAATTTTAGTAGGAACGAGGTTCAATGGATAGCTTATGCTTAAAAGTTAGTTGACAATCCTTTGTCCTGAAGAAAATATTGTGCCATTTCGACCAAAGTCCATTTGTTTTACAATTCCATTATGCTAAGGTGTGTGACGTATAAATCTCTGCCAAGGGATACCATGTTGTGACATGTGGTTTCCAATAACTCATTCACATATTTTCCACAAATGTATGATCTTAGATGTTTCATAAGTCGACCACATTATTTTTTGCAAATGCCCTAAATTCCTTGAATTTTTCAAATATATGACTCTATTTCTTCAAAAAATATACCCAAGTGTACCTAGAAGAATCACAATGAAGGTTAAAATATACCTTGCACTTGCTAGTGATGTTTTATTTAGGGAACACATATCATTGTGGAGAAGTTCCAACTAAATCGATACAGTCATTTCGATGATAATAGGGTTGTTTAGATGTTGCTATAGACATTTAGGTGCCATTAGAATCAATTAGGATCCAAAAGTGATACAACATGTATAATCATCATTGACATCCACATCCACATGTCCTCATCATCATCATTGACATCCACATCCACATGTACTCATCATCATCATTTCTGAAAATTGGCCCACAAAGCATGACACCAAAACCATGGATGATGTTAGCACCAAAATCCAACCTCTGAATTGACAAAGCTTTTGGAGTGGGAGACACCCTATAAACTATCTCCATCTCACCATTGTCATGTTTGTGGGATTATTCACAATAACGGTGATGTTAAAAAACACACTAATGTTTCAAAATAGAAAAAACATGTGCCAACAGGTGCACTACTTCAATACATGGCCCTTGCATCAAAATGATAGACCCATGTCGTAATTTTTTCAAATGCTCATGATGCAAAACATGACAAAATTGGGGCATCTTAATTTGTGCTAATTCAGAATCACTCTACAGCTTTATTATCAATGTAATGAAAACAACATGTCATGTTGGTGTTGCATTGGTATCATGTGTAAACTTTTGGCATCATGTTAAAGATGTTTTTAGCATTAAGTCATAATCATATATTTGTGATGCGTATCCAATTAATTATTTAATCATTGATTAATTAATTATAAATTATTATTTAATCATTGATAATTAATTATCAATAATCATTGATTAATTAATCATAATTATTATTTATAAATATTACTTATTAACTATTAATTTGTTATTGTTAATTATTAAATATACCTCTAGTTGTTGCACTAGGTGGTTGTCTTAATTAAGTGGAAAATTGACCTTGGTAACATCAGTGTTAGAGGTTATACGTGTATATTGACACTCCTTAACTTACATCCATATTGATGTTTTGGAAAAAATATGGAAGAGAAAGAAAGATAGAGGTGGCCTCCCTTTGGTAAAATGGAAAAGGCTTGACAAGACAAAATTTATGGGGTTTGGGGACTATATAATGTCCATCATTTTTGGAAATCCCTATATTTTAAGAGCCTTTACAGTGTCATTATACATCTCCTGTGTTTATAGGAATATGTAATTAAATCAAAGTACATACACCCTTTTAATTTGGATATTAGATCAAATATAGAATAAAACTAGTATAGAATGGGAAGCTTTAACTCTAGCATTTCCCGTTGTAGTTCAATGGCTTGCTCGGAAAATTAGAAATGGACAGAGTTTGAATAAGGGAAGCTTTAACTCTATCATTTCAGCTTATAAGGCCAAAGATGTAAAAAAAATTGATCGACTTCTTCAAAGTAACACTATGAGCATTACTGAAATGCTTGTTGCTTCATTCCATTTTAAACCAAGGCCAAAATGTCCTTAAGGGTACAAATAAAGTTATTTTTTTTGTTAAGATCGATATCCACTTCTTGTGCCTTTGATGTTCTTGGTAAAAATGAGGGCATGGATGGGGGGGTTGTATGAAACAACCTTGTAGGGTGACATTTTGGTAGCACCATGATAGGTGTTATTGCAATACTAACAACTTTCTGCAAGAGAGGTGTAGGGGGTGGGGGGTGGGGGAACTACTAAAACCAATGGCCATATCAGTAAATGTAAAACCCAATGGCTAACAATATTTGTATGGTCAACACCTCACAACCTCCATTACTTTATTATTAACTCCAATATCTCAAGTCTTGCAGTATCCAGAAGTATTGTGACATGCATCGTCATCATGGACATCGACGTTGTCATCATCATCATCATCAATGCCATATGGTACGTCAACACATCATGTCGATCATCATCCTCATTATCATCATCATCGTCAACATTAAGTACATCATCAACAAAATCATCTTCATCATTGTCATTATGGTCACTCATATTCCATTAGTGTTCTTAATCACTCATCGCCATTAGGATTCATTTCATGTCATTTTTAAGGTCATTTATATGTCATTATAGTCATTTCAATGATAATAGGGTCGTTTAGATGTCGTTACAGACATTTAGGTGCCATTAGAATCAATTAGGATCCAAAAGTGCTACCACATGCATAATCATCGTTTGCATCCACATTGTCATCATCATCATACAATAAATCAGCATCATTGTCTTCATCGTAGTCATCATCAATGTAATCATCAATTTAATTGCAATATTAATGAGCAAGGAGCCCTACTACCTCACAAGAATAGATGATATAATCTTATACTTATCAAATCATATCCATATGCTCCATCATAATTGTTGTAATGCATCATCGTTGTGTTGTTAGGGCCAATTAGATGCAATTAGGGTCTATCAAATGTTGTTGGGGACACTCAAATGCCAATAGAGCTATTTAGGTGACATTAAGGTAATTTACCCCTCATTAGGATTAATCAAGATCCAAAAGTGCCAGGATTACGATCATTTAGGTGCTACTATGATAAATCAAGATCGAAAAGTATTATCACATGAATCATGATCATTGACATTAACATTGATATATCTGACGTTATGTCGGACGTTTTCCGAACATAGTTCCTAGATCTAAACCTAGTGCAATTCCTAGTGCGGTTCCTTTCAAAAAAATTGGCATTATTCCAGGGGTTACACTTGGCTCTATACCTAACGCTATGTTGGAAGATTTCTAGGCACAATTCCTGGCTCTATACTTGGCGCTATGTTGGATGTTTTTCCTGTTGAAATTCATGGCGCAATTCATGTCGCTAACCCTGGATTAATATATGGTGCTATGTTATTCAGAACGTTTTTTTGGAGGCTATTATGGGCGTTATATGGGATGCTTTTTTGGACACTAATTCAGACGTTAATTGGGATGCTAATTGGGATGATAATTGTGATGCTAATTGGGACTCTATTTGGGATGTTAAATAGGATGTTAATTGGGATGGTAATTGTGATGCTAATTGGGACGTTAATTGGGATGCTAATTAGCATCCAAAATAACGCCAACTTTTGAAAAAGGATGCTAATTGGGATGCTAATTATCATCCAAAATAGCGCCATCTTTTAAAAAGGGACGCAAATAATGCCATTAAAAGTACCATCCCATGGAAAATCATCCACCTTTTCCAAAAAATGATGAAAAATACACTAAAAGTGATAGTGGATGCTAAAAAAGAAGCTAAAAGAGACGCTAATCACATGTTTTTGTTGTAGTGCTAATAAAGTGCAAGCAATTTTAAATTGGTCAGTTCCAAGGAATGCTTATGAGGTAAGAAGTTTTAATCGAATTGCTAGTTTCTATAGGAAGTTCATTAAGAATTTCAGTTAGATTTGTGCACCTTTAATAGATACTTTTAGAGGAAGTAAACAACCTTTCCAATGGACCGAAGCAGCTGATAGAAATTTTAAATTATTGAAGAAGAAAATAACTGAGAAGCCTATTTTGGCTTTGCCCAATTTTGATAAAGTGTTTCAAGTGGAGACAGATGCCATCGAAGCAGTAGTGGGAGTAGTTTTAAGTCAAGAACAGAGGCCAGTGGCATATTTTAGTGAAAAGTTGAATGAAGCTAAACAAAAGTACTCTTCGTATGATAAATAAATATTTGTTGTTGTGCAATCTCTTAAAAAGTGGAGACCACATTATTTAATGCCTAGGGAATTTGTTTTGTATTTTGACAATCATGCTTTGCAGTTCATCAACAGTCAGCCTAAATTAAATCAGAGGCATGCTAAATGGGTAGAATTTTTGTAGAACTTTACCTTCGTTATCAAACATACAAGTGGTAAGTCTAATAAAGGTGTTGATGCTTTGAGTAGGATAAGTTTGGTGATGTAGGAAGTTAAGGTCGGTACTTGAGGGTTTGAAAATTTGATTGCTATGTATAAAGAGGATGTAGATTTCAAGGATATTTATGCTACCTATGAAAGTCTAGTTACCCATAACAGAATCTAGTGGTTAGATTATATGATGCGGGAAGGATTGTTTTTCAAAGACAATAATTTAATTCAAGAAAATAATAGTGGGGGTCTCTCAAGACATTTTTAGGCAAGACAAGACTTTTGCTATGGTGAGTAATTTTTATTTTTGGCCAAAGATGAAGCATGATGTGAAGAAATTTGTTGAAGGATGTAGAGTCTATCAACATGCAAAAGGGAGAAGTCAGAACACAGGATTGTATCAACCATTACCTATTCCAGGTAGGCCTTGGGATTCAATAAGCATGGATTTTGTTTTAGGTTTACCTAGAAATCAGAGAGGTCATGATTCAATTTGTGTTGTAGTAGATAGATTTTCCAAAATGGCTCATTTCATTGCATGCAAAAATACTAATGATGCAACAAACATTGCTAATCTATTCTTTTCATAAATTTTAAAGTTGCATGGTTTTCCTTTGAGTATTATGTCTAACAAAGATACAAAATTTGTTGGTCATTTTTGGAGAACTCTATGGAAGAAATTGGGACTAATCTCAGTTTTAGTTCTACTTATCACCCTCAGATTGATGGACAGACTGAAGTGGTAAATAGGAGCTTGGGAAATATACTGAGAAGTCTGGTGTATGAACATCCAAAACAATGGGACTTAGCTTTAGCTCAGGCTGAGTTCTCATACAATGATTCACCTAATAGAAGTATAGGTATGAGTCCTTTTCAAATTGTCTATGTGATGCATCCAAGAGGTGTATATGAACTTAGAGATTTGGGAAAACAGGAAAATAGAAGTGTAGAGGGTGAAGACTTTGCAGTTAGTATACATGAGCTACAAGAAAAAGTCAAGAAGAGATTATAGGAAAGTGCGGAGAAGTATAAACAAAGAGCAGACCTAAAGAGGATAGAAGTGAATTTTCATATATCTTAAAAAGGAAAGGTTCCCTAAAGAAACCTATAATAAGTTGAAGCCTAAAAAGATTCGACGTTGTCAATTTTTAAGGAAGGTTTCTGCAAATGCTTATGAAATTGAACTTCCTTCTAACCTTCATATTTCAACAATTTTTAATGTTTCATATTTGTATCCTTTTAGAGACGCAGGTATCCAACCAGATGGTATAAATTGAGATAGAGATGATACAAATATAGATTGGCAAGGACAAATTCTACAAAAAGAACAACCTCAGATTGAAGCCATCCTTGACAAAAGAATCTTAAGGAAGATTAGGAACAAAACCTTCTTTCAATACCTGGTCAAATGGAGGAATCAACCTACTGAAGATGCAGCCTGGATGACAAAGCAAGAAATTTCCAAGTACAATGTACTACCTGAAGACTTAATGAAAAATTCTTTTCTTCCCGAGGAGTATAATATAGGAGCATCTAGCTCAAAGTTCATTGATTAATGAATCAGCTTAGCATCCTGGTCGAAGTTCATTGACTAATGAATCAGCTTAGCATCCAGCTCGAAGTTCATTTACTAATGAGTTAGATTGCCTTGTAATCAAGTTCTAGATGGATAGGGTTCGATGACAAGTAGATAGAATAAGTTTTAAATTTGTAATAAGTGGAAATTTTTCCTTTGTTCTCCTTGATCCCTGTGTAGATTTCTCAAGGATTGGTCTTTGTAGATAGGGTTTTCTTTTATTAGGTCCTCAGGTACAACTTAGTCAGATCTAGCAGGTTTTCTGAGTGTTATAAATTAATTTGAGTGTAATCATATCTAAAAAAGGGAGAGGGTAGAAGGAAAAGGAAAAAGGAGTGAAAGATGAGAGAATAAAGAGTGTGCACAGAAGGAGTGAATAAGTTGAATTCTCTGTGTTTGAAATTTTGATCAAGTTGAATAAAGAACATAGGATTACATTCCGTGTATATTTTGATGGATTCCTGGTTTTATATAAATATGTAGAGATATGAATTCATTCCGCATTCACTCCATATAATTCTGTGTATAAATTCTTTAGTTTCTGAATTGTGGAGAAATTGATCCTTTTAGTGATCAATTTGGCGAGCTACGAAGATAGATCTCAGAGAAGATCGAACGGTGAAGAAAGATCGTGATAGAAATCAACGGTTACAATCTGTTCCGCATCTGGAGACTGATCAATGGGAGAGAACTAATCCGCAATACTCGACGGTGCGGAAGACTCTGAAAATACGAAAATCGGGAAACATAGAAATTGCGGGAACTCATTTTTCGATAAGTCAAGTTCCACAACCTGCATGCGGGATAGACTGTTGCGACTGCAATTAGTTGCGGAAGTTAAATTTAAATAAATAAAAGTTGTAAAGCTGCATCCCGCAATCCGTAGTGTTACAAAAAAGGGTTGTTGCATAAAAGGAGTTGCGGGAAACGTCATGCATAACAACAAAATTGCGGAGAACCTGAATTAAAGGTTAGAAAGAAGATTTCAATCAGGAATTCAGCCTGTAAGTTGAAGTCTTGGATCTAGTTGGTCTTTGAGGCCATCAAGGAAGGAAATATTGTATTTCTCTAGTCTTTATATGCACATACAATATTGTATTTCCCCACTCGGTAACGGTAAACCAGTGGCCCATAGTAACATTGCTTCCCCAGAATGCAACCTGCTTAGCACAATCTCTCCTTCAAATTGATGAAGAACCTAATCGAGCAGTGATCCTCGTGAAGTTGCTTTATAAATCTCACAAAATGCAATATTTGTTGCTGGTCGAGAAAGATGATGTTGTTGCGAGGGTATGTACAAGCACAATGGCAGTGGAGAAATGCGATAGAATGTTGCCAAAAATCACCACATTCAGATATCTACCACAATGATCTATAAATGCATACACCAACCCATATAATGCATCACATTCATTCTAAGAAAAATCAAAGCATGTTGGAAAGATCAATGAAGTTATAATACATTGAAAATGATCTTATGTAACATTCAGAAATAGGTAACGAGTTTATACTAGAAGTTTGAAAAAATAATCTTATTTATCACAACTATGGAAAATTAAACAACCAAATAAATGCAAATTCTAGTTACAATTGTAATCACCGGAATGCAAGGAGTTAAAGCATTTCCAGACATCAATGGAAGAACACATGGAGAGGGAACCATTCCCAATACCCATGCCACCACCGCGACAATAACACTTTAAGTTATAATCCAATGAGCTTGAAGAAAAATAATATTTTTATATTAATTAATCAAAACTTAATTTGAAACTTTGATTAAAATGATACATTGCATATAAGTCAACTCTAACTATTAGTCAGTCAACAATGATTGAAAGCAATAATACCCTGGCCTTTGACAAGCACTAATAAGTCTTGTTCTAACTTTTAAAGAAGTAAAGCTTTCTCTACACTTTTTAAGGTAGTAAAGTTTCTTCCCACAAGAGTGCTCTGTAATAAAATAAAATATCATTTAACTTTTTAGTAAACTTTATATCCAAACTATCATACATACTTTATGATACCATCTAAAAAGAAAGATTATACAACAAAACTTTATGATACCATCTAAAAAGAAAGATTATACAACAAAACCCATGTGGTGGCAATGTCCTCGATGTTGCCACTAAAACTAATTGGTAGTTAGTAGTTGTTGTTTTCAGTACAAATAAAAAATATTGTTTAAATATTATTGGAGAACTTATTTTTTACAAATTGAATTTTTCTTTTACTTTGTGAAGTGGTTGCCAAGTCCAAATCTTGTGACTTTATTACATCATATTATGCACCTTTCAAAGGGTCATGACTCTTTCAACATTCACATGTGCACCCAATGGAGGTTGCTTAATATCGTCCATCATTTAACCTAATCAAAGGGATCTAGCATAGACATGTTTCTTGCATTGTAATCAAATTTTTGTTTGTTGTAATCAAATTGAACATAATAATAAATCAACATGGTGGCACTTGATCATGTAACCACGTCTTTGCCATCACGTGGATTTTCAAGATGGGATGTCCAATATTCCTTTAGCCATGTCAAAATTACAAGCCAATATATTTCACATGGCATCCTTTTCGCGTTCAAACTACAACACTTCAATCTAAGACACTTACACCATTATTGCAGGACCATTGTTTTCTTTTTTGTCACACCTTTTCCAAGAAGTTTAAGAAACAATTAGACCTTCCATGAATTTGTGATGACGTCATATTCATTCATATCAAGTCTCTTTCAAGACCGTTGACTACGAGTTCGACCTTCTCCATTATTTGGAAAGATATAAAATAATGGTGTAGTTGCGCCAATTTACAATTTTTTTTGAAAATAATGGAGAGAAAAAATTATTATAACATATATATATATATATACTTGGATTAACAATGATTATAAATTAACAATATGTTTTTGGTTTAATAATGAATGTAAATTAGTGATATGTTAATTTTTGTTATTTTGTTAAGGTGTAAATTTCATTAGCAAAATTACTCTAGTTCAATTCCTTTTAAAATAAGTTAATTGAGAGAAGACACCAACAATAAAAAAAAACATTTCCGTCGATCAAAAGAATTCTAACAACCCCACAAAATCAACTGATCTAATACAAACCAAAGGTATTAAGCACACAGCCATACATGACCAAAGACTAAGATAGGAGTAGACACCAATGAGGACAAGAACAATAGAAACAAAGAACTTAAACTCTAAAACTACTAATACATCCAATAACCTATTACTAAATCTCGTTTGACTGAAAAGGTTGTTTGAACATGTTATATGGTCAAAGTGATATGTGTTAGAGCTTGAATAAAGAGGAAGAGCATTGGTTGCCATAGATCTAAATATAAAATCAAGTGGGAGGGACTAAAGTACGACCCAGCCAGGTAGAGTGGGCAATTGTAACATACCCATATAACCTGCTAAAATGTATATATATAAGAAAAATTCTTTCATATACAATATGGGACATGAATCTTTCTATAACATTCACACCTAAGTTAATTGCTACTATAACAGTCATTCCACAACTAACAGGTCCTTTCCGCAACTAGAAAATTCCTTTCCACAATTAACAGGACCCTCCCGCAATCAACAGGACCTTTCCGCAATTAACAAGACCTTTCTGCAATTCTACTTCTGTAATGCAAATTGCGGATTGTAGAACCCTCATATATTTTAATCAATTCTCCTTCCAGTTTCGGCATTCCACAATTGTGGATTGCAGATTGCGAAAACCTTAGTTTTCTCAACAATTTCCCTTCCGCATTCCGCATTCCACATTCCGCAATGCGGATTGCAGAAACCCATATATTTCCATAATTTCTCCCTTTTCACATTCTGCATTTTGCAATGCAGGTTGCAGAAACCTTGAATCTCCACAGTTTAACTTTCCGCACCTTTGATTCTTGCGGAATTAATCCCAACCGTTGATCTTCTTTTAGATGCAAGTTGTAGGTTGCGGATTGAGGTATCGTAAAAACCCTCAAACGGTCTTCCACAATTTCCCTTCTGCAAAACTCCTTTCGCATCGTTGTTTCTTGCAGAATGAACCACAACCATTGATCTTCTTCTAGATGCAGGTTACAGAAACCTGTATATTCTAACGATTTAACCTTCTGCTTTCCGCATTACGCATTGCGGATTGCGGAAACTCTAACATTTATCAATTTTTCCTTTCTGCATTCCGCATTCCGCAATGCGGATTGCAGATTGCAAAAATGCCATCTTTTCTTTATATTTTATTTCACTTTTCGCATTCTGCATTCCACAATGTGGATTGCGGAAACCCCGTAGTTTCTTTAAACTTTTCTTTTACCTTCTGCTTTCCGCATTCCGTAGTGCAGATTGTGGATTGTGGAAACCTTAACATTTTATGCTTTCCTTTCCTCTTTCCTCATTTCGCAATTTGCGGGTTGCAGATTGCGGAAAGTACACATTCCATTTCACTTTTTACCCTTCCGCAATGCGGATTGCAGATTGCGGAAGGCACAATCTTCTTTACATTTTGACCTTTCCGCAACTGTGCTTCCGCAATGTAGATTGTGGGTTGCAGAAATACTTCCTTCCCTTACAAAATACACACTACTTTTACTGTGTGTTTTCCTTAGGTGAATACAAGCTTATGAATTCTGAGGTAGGATTTAGTGTCTATCTGCCACACTTTCCTCCACAGTTCTAACCATCATCTAGGGTCCAAAGACATTATACAGAGACTTCCCTCAGCGGAGAAGGGCTTAACTTAGTTAGCACTTAAACCTTCTACAGAGGTCCCTTGCACTGGAATCATTTCTGTGGAAATTCATTTCTCCAAAATGGAATTTCCCCAATTCCCATACCCATGTTTTTCTTTAGTAGTCAACATACTCAAGCACTGGGCCTTAACAATAAAACAATAAAACAACCAAATAACTCATCACAAAATAGTAAATACCATAATTAGAAAGGTTATGTGACCAAGGGGAGAATCTCAGACCCCTATAAAAAAGCATGGCTTCTATAACCACATAGGCCATATATCAAATACAGTCATAGAATTTCATCCAAACAGGAATAATACATTTAGGGAAACTATATCAATAGGCAGTTTTCAGTGAAGTAAAACATAGTAGGTGCATTACTTCCTCCCTGATCTATGAATCCAAATGCAGTCAAAACCATTCCTTAACCGAACATGAATACTTCTCTTTGGAGAATGATAAGACCCATATGCAAAGCATCAACCAGAGTAGGTGTATCATACCATTAGTAAACTATATAACCAATGCAACCATAATCATTCCAAATAGGGCATGAGCATACACCAGTTCATGAGCAATGCTCCCATCAACAGACTTAGAGTTGTTCTTTAACATTTTATCAAAATTATAACACACATTCATACACACACAGACATTCCCCGAGCTCATCAATCAAAGGGAATCATACAACATATAGGTAACTATGTACAAAGCAATAATACACCGTTTGAGTTACCATTTTACCAGAGGCAAGGCACAATCACTCAAAACATTGTATGAGTACACAAGTTCATAATCATCATTCCCACCAATAAAACTAAAGCTTCTATTTATCATTTCATTGATATTGAAAAAACATATTTACACATAAACATCATACTCTGAGTTCAATAGAATGGCAGAACAAAACCCAGTCATGAAACCTGTCTGTAAAGTGATCCACAATGAAGAGGGAACAACCATGTTCCACCCAACTATAGATTAGGCACAGATCTTCTATGTCCTCAATCATCCCCGAGATAAAATATGAGCTCCAAGAGTGGATATATCTAACCCTTAGTTCAATACTTCCAGGCCAGGAATCACTTTCCTAACACTACACAGAGTGCTCACGCAGTAAGTATTTCTCTCAACTCTTGCCTAACACTTCACTGAGTCCTCACATAGTAAGAGTTCATTTTTTCAACTCTTGCCTAACACTTCACAAAGTGCTCATGCAGCAAGAGTTCATTCTTTCCTAGCATACTTCGCCCCCCTCCTTCTTCCTTCCGCATTCTCTTTTATAATTGGGTTTCCTGGGTCTTACTTTGCAGATATGGTCCATTCCCTAAGGAATCCTCGTCAACCACTGCGTTTTCATTCCTCCAGGGTCTGTCTGACACTATTAAGGTGTCTGGTGCTTGGTGTGACTTCTCTGAGGTTTATTACTTCATGTCTCCCCCTCTTGGATGCATAGTTTCCTCTTTAACGTGGCTTATCCCTTTCATTCATATTTTCATTAAAGGAAAAATATAGCGGTTACAATTGTCTTCCAGGGACCGTTTGGACAGACTCCACAGTCATCCAAACCCATAAAAAATATACAGTTGAGATTTAATATTACAAATAATGTTTATAATTCAGGGGATATTACATCCATACCCCCTTAATGCAACATTATGCTCAGTGTTCTTATGCTTCCATTCCAGCCTCTTGGAACTCTCCCTCTGGTTCCACTTGTATATGCACATAATCACCACCTGGAACTCTTCGGGAGTTCTTTTTAAGTCGGCACAACTTTTCTTCCCTCCTTGGGAAGCATCAAGTTTTGTTGTACCTGTTTCATAGTTAGTTCCTTTTTCCTTTTTAATAAATCAGGTCCTAACATTAATCAATTCACAGGACTGCTCCACGGATTTGGAATATTACCTTTGTGTCCCTATGATAATTTCAAAGGACTCATACATGCAGGAACTTGGAAATCATTATTATAAGCAACTTCTATCTAGTGGAGGTAGCCTTCACCTGGTGACATTCCAAATGTTTAGACAGGTAATCAACTAAATCTTCCCTTAATCTGGGCCAAAGAATTGCTTTTTGAGGGTTGTTATCATCTTTTCAATAACAAGGGTGCCCTGCATATGGAGGTTTGTGTATCACATTTGAATCAAACAACTTTTAAATCTTGAATATCAGGCATGTATATAAGCAAGAAGATTCTAAATAAGCCTAATACATATTCACATCGGCATCTTCTTATAACTCCACATGTATCTTGCCTTGACCTCAGACAACAATGGCACCCCAATATATGCCCCTAAGGCATATTCCATCATCTCACCCGCTTTTCATACAAGCAGTCCGTCCACATGGGATGTTCTAAGAATTTTTAATCAAAACATTATTGAATTACCCAAACATAGGGTTCTTGTCATTGTGCTTCGTTTTTGCAGGCCATCACACATGGATTTTTGAAAAGTGTCTCCTGACATGGTTCCTAACATCACACAATCAGTACATAGTCAATCAAATCCAAATATGAATTTACAATTTTGTCTTCTACATAAATTATATTTTTGCAATCCCAAGGCCTTCCTCATATGGTTTGGATTTGGTAAGTGGAAGCTCTTAGCCCTGTTACTTACACTTGCCACCCAAAACCTCTTCAACCATACATAACATTTCATCTTAACATAATTCCAGAATATCAAAATTTCAAAACCAAAATTTACCAATTGATTCTGTTCATAATTAGTTTTCACTGCCATGAGATCCTTCTCAAGATGTTTGGCCTTTTAACCTAGTAGATTCTTGTCTTTGTTTCATTAGGTTCAGCCATATTTCCCTATCGAATCCATTCTTCCTACAATCTAAAATTTCCGATTGTCCATACAATCATGAGTATTCTTGCATACAATCCTTTCATCATAGGAATTACAGTGATCTTCCAAATTACAAAATGCAGTAATTAGTGTGGACACTATATAGTTGTCTTATATGCATCATTAAAATTGCAGATATTTCACCTTATCTATGCAAGTAAAATAAAACTTCCAACACTCATGATTACGGAATCATTCTCCATGCAATTTCGTCCTTCCAACAGAGCACAATCAACATGACTACCCTTTTTCCATGCAATTATTTTCCTTGTATTCATAGCAGTTCATGAAACGATCTCATAATTGCCACTAATTCTATCATTTTAGTTATTAATGAATTGCAATGAAGTATTTGTATCACGACCATTCATCCACAAAATGAATTTTATATGCGCCTGCACATACTTTAAGGTATCAACGTTACAAGCACTCCTGAGACGAATTCTTCTTTAGGA
>LPNX010063946.1:38553-58405 GCA_001517045.1 Pseudotsuga menziesii
ATGGAAACTCTGGCTTAAGATCCTACACATCCTCTGGGTTCTCACCAAGATCAGGCAATTCCTTTCTGGACACCATAATACCAAGGGGTTATTCTCTTCACGGAGCCCCCACTCTTGTGATAGTCCCCTTATGCAACATGAATTTGTGCGGAAATAAGTCAAACCGAATGTCTTACACCTTGGCGTCCCCAGCGATGCATACGTGTGCCTAGCTGGCCCAGGGGGGGGAGCTATGTACCCCAAGTATATCCTTCCTCCCTATACAATTTTCTCAACTTTATACATAGAATATCCTTCTCGTATCATTGCTATTACCAGTTCCAGGTACTTGCAGCTATTCCACCCGCAATAAATCACAATCTTTATATCATGGATTTGTATAACATCAATATTTCCATCTATCACAGATATATTGTTTTCAGAACTGACAATTCTCATACATACATAGCATGCTATTGACGTTATCAGTTATCTACTATGTTCCACCATAAATGCAGCGGATTTAATTAATGACGGCATCTTGCTAATATTTTGTAGTATAACATGAATCATATTGATTTTAGATGTTACCTGATTGATTGCTCTCTTACCAGGGGTTACACAACCCTAACACCAAGCTATTGATCATAGATTTGTTGTCCTAGCCTTTCTTCACAAGGCTATTGGTCACATGCACAATATCACCAACATATCCAACCATGCTTATATGCCCCTAGTCCTACAATTATTTCCATCGACCATAATATCATAGACAATAATAATTATTAGTGGTGATTTATTGCATATGTAAAACGTCACTAATTTTTCCACTATGCAATATTATATGCATGCAAAACATATTCATCTACACTATACCATATCTTTTAATATTCCTACTAGTGCATATACATCTGACCTAACTAATCTCTTGCATTTCCAACATTCCTATGCCAAAGTTTATGTACATGGAATTCCTAAAAAATACAAACATATTGTTAAGAGAGGAGTTGACTTATCAAAGCAAGAAACTCCCTTTTTCACATAACAGTTGGTCTAATTTCATGGCTTCTATGGGAAGGCATTTGTAGCATAACATCTCTGGTCCTCTCCAATTATATTGCAGCACTCCCTTTGGGGAATTTTGCAAGTCTAGCGCTAAACCTTCCTTCAAGATTTAGCTTGTTCTTTAATTAGCAACTTGTAAATTTGGCTCCTTGGCCAAATATTTTCTTTTTCAAAGCTATTGCACAACCCTGCTTTTTCCACAGGATTGACTCCGCAACTAGCTTCCTGCAACCTTAGCCTCTTTGCAACTAAGTCTTTCTGTTACTGTCATCTTCCGCAGTTTCCTTTCCGCAAGAGTTGCGGATTGCAGAACCAACTTTTCCAAAGTTGAACTTCCGCAAATTTCCTTCTGCAATATTACTTCCACAACTCTTTACAACCGTTGATTTCCCACGGGCTACTTCCTGATCGTTGATCTGAAATCAGATGTGGAACACATCTTATCCCTATGGATCTGTTATCTTCTTTGCACCTTTTCCTTGTAGATTTCCTCTGGAGTGTCAAATCTCTGTGGCTTTAATCTTTGTTTGTCGATCTGTTATCTCCTACGGATCTATTTTCCCCATTCTTGTTCCCTTCATGATTATTTCATGTCATCGATCCATCTTTTCCTTTAAACTGGATCGACCCATTTATGTCAAATGCACACTCTATGTGGATTGATCATAAGAATCGATCAATTCATTCTCACCCGACTTTACCGATCTCTTCCTGATTTATTCTCACAAGTATTTCAACAAGGTATTAGATATATTCCATAGTTTCCTTAACAAGATACTTTTAATAGGGCCCCAAGGATACTCTCTTCTTTAACAAGACCCCAGATAGCTTTCCTAATGAAGGTGTTAGATGTACCACATTCTACATATTTTGTATTTGATAATTATACCTGAAGTTCATCTTCAATAAGGCTACCTGAGTCATGCTTAACCAGTTACACGATTAGTACTTACTTTTCTACAACGATATAAGAAATACCACTAAGTTATTACTAGTGCCCCTTCAATACTTCCACTAGATATCTTTCTAATGGAGATCACAAGGGAAACTATGTTCACAGATCACCTAAAATACTGCAACATGCAAGGCTAAGTTATATGCAACAATTCCCATTTAACTGAGAATCAAAAAGGGCCATAACAACATATCACTTTTCACCTCATCACAAACCATAATTCTTCTCCGAAATCATTTAAGAAGCCATTATTCATCAACTGAAATCATCCATACAATGACCCTCATGCATACCTAATCATCAATTCATAATATCTTAACCTATTTCAATCATATATCAACCATGTAATGTCCACCAAAGACAACCATACAAGCATCCCTTGTATTACATCAATCAACTCATCAACCATCATACACCCATTATAATACATTGATCATAATCCATCAATTTAATACACAACCAGAGTACATAATCAGGACTTATCAAGCAAAAGATGATTATCATTTAGTGTGATTTAATGGAACTAGATGTTTCCAAAGGCGATAGGGTTAAAACCTGTGGCTCTGTTTTGTAGAGAAACTTTGTATGTATATTAAACATTCCAAACAAAACTTTTATGGTTAGAACAAATTTTTTCCATAATGCAGCGAAACTAGATGTTTCCAAAAGGCGACAAGGTTGAAACCTGTAGCTCTTATACCATATGTAACATACCCATATAACCTGCTAAAATGTATATATAAAATTCTTTCATATACAATTTGGGCCATGAATCTTTCTATAACATTCACACTTAAGTTTAATTGCTATTGTAACAATCATTCCACAACTAACATGTCCTTTCCGCAACTAGAAAAGTCCTTTCCATAATTAACATGACCTTTCCATAATTCCGATTTCGCAATGCAGATTGCAGATTGCGGGACCCTCATATATTTTAATCAATTCTCCTTCCGCATTTCGCATTCCAAAATTGCGACAATTGCGGATTACAGAAACCTTAGTTTTCTCAACAATTTTCCCTTCTGCATTCCGCATTCCGCAATGCGAATTGCAGATTGTGGAAACCCATCTATTTCCATAATTTCTCCCTTTCCACATTCTGCATTCTACAATGTGTGTTGCGGGTTGCGGAAACCTTGAATCTCCATACTTTAACTTTATGCATCATTGATTCTTCTAGAATCAACCCCAACCGTCGATCTTGTTTTAGATGCGGATTGAGGGTTGGGGATTGTGGGATCGTAAAAACCCTTAAATGGTCTTCTGCAATTTTCCTTCCACAAAATTCCTTCTGCATCGTTGATTCTTACGGATTCAACCACAACCGTCGATCTTCTTCCAAATGCGGGTTGCGAGTTGCGGAAACCCATATATTCTAATGATTTAACCTTCTTCTTTCTTCATTCCGCATTATGGATTGCGAAAACTCTAAAATTCTATCAATTTTTTCTTTCTGCATTCCGCATTTGGCAACGCGGATTACGGATTGCGGAAACCCCATAGTTTCCTTAAACTTTTATTCGGATTGCAAAAATCCCATCTTTTCTTCATATTTTCTTTCACTTTATGCATTCTGCATTACGCAATGCGAATTACGGATTGCGGAAACCCCATAGTTTCCTTAAACTTTTATTTTACCTTTCGCTTTCTGCATTCCGCAATGTGGATTGTGGATTGCAGAAACCTTAACATTTTACACTTGTCTTTCCTCTTTCCCCATTCTGCAATTTGTGGGTTACAGATTGTGGAAATTACAGATTCCATTTCACTTTTTATCCTTCCGCAATTCCACTTCCGCAATGTGGATTGCAGAAGGAACAATATTCTTTATGTTTTGAACTTTCCGCATATCTTCTTCCGCAATGCAGACTGCGGGTTGCAGAAATACTTCCTTCCCTTACAAAATCCACACTACTTTTATTGTGTGTTTTCCTTAGGTGAATACAAGCTTATGAATTTTGAGGTAGGATTTAGTGTCTTAGTATTTGCCACACTTTCCTTCACAATTCTAACCTTCATCTAGGGTCCAAAGACATTATACAAAGACTTCCCTCAATGGAGCAGGTTTTAACTCAGTCAACACTTAAACCTTCTACAGAGGTCCCTTGCACTGGGCCTTAACAATAGAACAATAAAAGACCCAAATGACTCATCACAGAATAGTAAATACCATATATAGAAAGGTTATGTGACCAAGGGGAGCATCTCAAACCCCTAGAACAAAGCATGGATTCTCTAACCACAGAGGCCATATATCAAATACAGTCATAGACTTTCAGCTAAGTAGGAGTAATACATTTAGGGAAACTATATCAACAGGCAGTTTTCAGTGAAGTAAAACATAATAGGTGCATTAATTCCTCCATGATCTATGCATCCAAATGTAGTCATAACAATTCCTTAACCGAACATGAATACTTCTCTTTGGAGAATGATAAGACCCATATGCAAAGAATCAACCAGAGTAGGTGTATCATACCATTAGTATGCTATATAACCAATGCAACCATAGTCATTCCAAATAGGGAATGAGCATACACCAGTTCATGAGAAATTCTCCCATAAATAGACTTAGAGTTGTTCTTTATCATTTTATCAACATTAAAACACACATTCATACACAGACATACATGCCCTGAGCTCATCAATCAAAGGGAATCATACATCATACAAGTAACTCTGTACAAAGCAATAATACACCATTTGAGTTACCATTTTATGAGAGGCAAGGAACAATCATTTAAAACAGGGTGTGAGTACACCAATTCATAAGCATCATTCCCACCAATAAAACTAAATATTCTATTTATCATTTCAACAATATTGAAAACACATATTTACACATAAACATCATACTCTGAGATCAATAGAATGGAAGAACAAAAGCCAGTAATGAAACATGTTTGTAAAGCGATCCACAATGAAGAGGGAACAACCACGTTCCACCCAACCGTAGATTAGGCACAAATATTCTTTGTCCTTAATAACCCCCGAGCTAAACTATGTGTTCCAAGAGTGGATACAACTAACCCTCGGTTCAATACTTCCAGGCTAGGAATCACTTTCCTAACACTAACATAGAGTGCTCACGCATCAATTATTTCTCTTAACTCTTTCCTAACACTTCACCGAGTGCTCACACAGCAAGAGTTCATTCTTTTAACTCTTGCCTATCACTTCACAGAGTGCTCACGCAACAAGAGTTCATTCTTTCCTAGCATACTCCACTCCCCTCCTGCTTCCTTCCTCGTTCTCTTTTATAATTGGGTTTCTTGGGTCTTACTTTGTAGCTACGGTCCACTCCCCAAGGAATCCTCATCAATCACTGCATCTGCATTCCTCCAGGGTCTGTTCGTTACTATTAAGGTGCTCGACAACATCAAAGAATTTCCACCAATCTTGGACATCATAATCAGGAAGAGAGTAAAAACACTTAGCATATTTGTCCCAAAGGGTATGCAGAAAAATACAAATGATCAAAGGAGGATAAAAAATATGATTGAAATGACAATATTCAACGAAACATTTGATATGATGATCATTAGGAGTTTTGTGAGGTCGACCTATGAATTTGGGGAGGTCAAGGGCTTTGTTCAAACACTGAGCTCTCGACTCGTAATTTGGAATTCCTAGAGTATCGATTGGTAAAATGACAAGATACTAGACATCATTCATGATTGGACGATATGAGACATGAAAACTCGATGAGGATAATTTGAAAAGGGTTGGATTAGAAAGAATTCAAAATATATTTAGGAAGTTTGATCCCTAGTATGGTTGGCATTTATGTTGATGCTCAAATCAACATGGTTCAACATGAACATTGAGGAACACCCTTGGAGGGATGATAAAGGGGAAAATGGGGATGGAATCCCTGGTTTTTCTTTAAGTCCACATATAAATAGGATTCATCGAGTTGGTTGATGAACATATGTGCATTAATGGTTTAAAGAGCTATTAAATCAACATGATTTAATGTGCTTATAACTTGAAAATAAAAAGCGCATGAGTACATAAAAATATGTACCAAAATAATAAAATAATTGACTAATGAAATCTACTACATAGTTAGTCATATAATATGTATAAAACTAAATTAAACGAAATTATGAAATAATAATTTTTTTAAATTAAAACAAAGACGTTAGTTGATAAGAGTACAAATAATTTAAATCTTCATGATGTAAATGTTGAATTAATTAGTAGTGTGGAGGAAAGCAGAGGGTCTTCACTCAAAAAAACTACAACATAGTGCCTTTGTTGATGAGATATTGAAGAATATCCCTAATTTCACTATATATTGATAAATACCTACCAAACTCCTTTTGTTGAGCCCCCCCTCCTAATACATTTTTCGTATTAAAATAACCCTATTTTTAACTAGATTATCCCATAATTTTACTAGATACCCTTAATTACACTAACTAGTAAATATAAACCCCTGTACACTAAATGATTCCCTCCTTATTTTTCACAATTTAAAAATCCCCCTTTATAAATAAATATGATAAGTTATTGGTCAACCAGGTGAAGCCCCTATGAAAGAAAGTTACATTAGGTTCAAACCAAATTTATTAAAAGCAAATAACTTTGTTAGCTCTATGCATAAAAATATTATTACTATAGAGCGGCAACTTTAAGATTTAAAGGTTTTATGAAGATAAGACTTTTAAATTTAATCATTTTCATAATATGAACTTGAGGAAAGAAGGTTGAGGGGCTCAATTTGTTTATTTGAGAAAAATTGCATCATAAATTTAAATGCCTAAAAATGAAAGTTTATCATTTATTTATTACTTAGTAAATAAATGAAATAATATTTATAGCCCAACTATTTACAAAATGTAAAAATGAAAGTTTATCATTTATTTACGAATTAGTAAATAAATAAAATAATATTTTAACCTCAATTGATACAAAATAATAAATAAAGAAATAATAAAAAAACAATGAAGTTGAATGATAACAAATAATAGAAATAATATAAAAACAATGAAGTTGAATGATAACAAATAATATAAAAACAATGAAGTTGAATGATAAAAAGCAATAGAGAAAGGACACTCTACCTTCACCCTAATAGATGAACCTAGACCTATCATGGTCTCATTGTTAGGTTCTTGGTCTCATCATTGTTAGGTTAACCTGGACCTATCATGGTCTCATTGTTAGGTTCTTGGTCTCATCATTGTTAGGTTAACCTGGACCTATCATGGTCTCATTGTTAGGTTCTTGGACAATTAAGTATGGAAGATAGAGAAAGAACTTAAAACCTAGAAGTACCTACTTCTTACCTCCGATGTGAGATCCACTGTTTTGTCACCTTCTCTTGATTTTGAAAGGTGGATGAGGAGTATGCAAAGTGTTTTAACTGCCTCAGATCTCAAACGTTTATGGCGACGTCGAGAATTTGATGGGCGTATGTAGAAGTTGAAGCACAAGAAACCGTCGTTCACCCTAGTCTTTTCGATCCCGTGAGATGGCATGAGCAGATCTTTCATCTTTAGGTTTTTGTTGAGTATAGAATTTATGTATAGAACATTTACACGCGAGTGTACTTCTTCTCACCAGTCATCTTCACGCTGCAATTTGAAAATACACACTGTAGGTTTTACCAACCTCTGCCTACGTTTTGAATCCTGGTGTGCCTTGTATGCTTTCCCGCTGGCTCTCCTCTATTTGCATAGAAAAGTGATGCCTCTGCCACGGTGCCTATGGTATAAGTATATGGAACAACCAAAACACTGTCTGTGCACAGGAATCCAGTAGAGGAACAATTCTTGAAACTGCAATTTCGACCTTGTTGTTTAAAGCACAATTTCGACCTTGTTTAAATCACAATTTCGATGATTTAGGTAGTTTCAAAATATGGAATTCAGTCTACAGCCATGTTCACCCAAATTCGGTAGAGAAATAGTTCCTGAAGATTGGTATGGCTTAAATCACAATTTCAGTTACAATTTTTGCTCTTTAAATCATAATTTCGATTTAGGTAGTTTCAAAATCTAACATTTAGCCTCATACAATATTTGTGATTTAATCTCATACAAGTATAATGTGGACTTATCTCCAGAAATAACTCGATTTGAATGAAAGTTGAGCCATAAAATTGGGGACAAGATGGGTTCTATGGTCTATTCGTTTGAAGACAAGTTCATTCCAAGGTTCGATTCCTCATACAAGTATTGTTATTGTTAAAATTGCAATTTCCAAAAACCAAGAAAAATGGAGAGTTTTGGTTATTTTTTATCCTTCGGGTTGTTGGAAAAAGTAATTACTCGCACAAGCCGTACCAGACCTCATCCAGACCTCATTTGACTCTGCTAGTGTCAGTCAGCATGACAAGAGTGAAGTGTTCATGATTCTGCAATATAAATCAATCGAATTAATTTTTTGAACTTAGGTTTTAGGTAGATAGTTACTACAACCATTAATGTCAAAGGTTGTAGATTCATAGAGAAGCAATTTTAGTTTTCCTATAAATAGAAGAAGAAGTTTGTAAATCAAAGAGAACTCAAAGAGAAAGAATTTTGAGCAGAGAGTGAAGAAAGAATAAAGTTGAAGCTCAAGCTTCTGTGTGTTTGATTCTGTGAAAGAGTGAGTAAAAGACTCTGTCGAAGAGCCCACATGTTTGTATTACCTTTTTGTTATTTCTCGACAAGTTATATAAATCAAATAGTTTATGGTTGAAATGCATGTCTACCTAGCCGATATTTTCTCCAGAATTACTTGTGTAAATGTTGTTTACATTTACAGAGTGAAATATCAAAGAATCCATAAACATTTGAGTAAAAGTTCCAGGTTTTAAGACAGAGTGGTCGACTCAAGTCTTCCTTAATGTTTGGCTATATGTTTTTATAATTCTCTCGAATTATTGATTGTGTTTGTTTTTACTTCATATTACTAGTGGGTGAAAAACATTTGTAATTTCTTAAGTCTTTTAGACTAAGAAATATCCTTTGTAAATTTCAACTAAAAACAAACGGGTTGAGCAAGTGAGTCGAACCGTCGAGTTAAACCTGTGGAAGTAGACCCTTTGAAGTTAATGGGTCGAAGTAAACCTGTCGAAGTGAAGTGAGTAGGTAAAACCGACAAGTAGGTAAAACCAACAAGTAAGAACTTGTCGAGGTAAAAGAGTCAGGTAGAAAAGTCCGACCATATTGGTAGACTTGTCTAGTCAAAGTTAGACAAGTAAAAAGAAGAGGTCGAAGTCGAAGTGAAAAATTTATAACTAACTCAAGTTTATCCATCTCTGTTTTTGCTAACTGGTATGAGAGCAGGTTTAGGAAAGAAATCTTGTCTTAAAAAGGGAAAAAATAATTTTCTAAATAAAGTTAAAAATTAAAATGGATTCTACTTCCGGTTCAAATGTGTCAAGTTTGCAAACCCCAATATTTACAAGAAAGAATTATGAATATTGGTCTCTAACAATGAAGGCTTTGTTCAGAGGTCAAGATGTTTGAGAAATTGTCCAGAATGGTTATGTAGAACAAGCAGATCGAACAACATATAATAATCTAACACAAGTTGAGAAAGATGTCCTGAGGGAACATATGAAGAAAGATGGAAAAGCTTTGTTCTACATACACTAAGCCGTGCATGAAAGCATACTCCCAAGAGTAGCAACAACAATTACCGTTAAACAAGCATGTAATACATTGGAGACCACATATCAAGTCTTGGATAAGGTAAAGAATTCCAAGTTGCATATTGTGAGAAGAGATTTTGAATCTCTATCCATGAACGAATCCGAGTCAGTAGACTCATTCTACACTAGAGTTGTTGGTTTGATAAACCAACTGAAATCTCATGGAGAAACCATAACATACCAAAGAGTGGTTGAAAAAATTCTCAAAAGTCTTCCCCCAAGATTTGAATCCTTGACTGTGACCTTGGAAGAAAACAAAGACATGTCGGTGTTTACCATTGATGAGTTGCAAGCTTCACTCACCAATCATGAACACAGACTCAACAGAACAAACGCATCATTGGAAGGTGCATTCGTAGCACAATCATCCATAAGTTTTGGTAGAGGCAAGGGGAGAAACAACTCCAAAGGAAGAGGAAGAATTTCTTCCAGAGGAGGATGCGACAGAAGTCCTGCAAATGTCGCTAGTAGAGGAGAGAATTAGAATCCAATTTAGCTAAGTGGTCATAGGTTTGACAAATAAAAAATTCAATATCATTATTGTAAGAAATTTGGTCATTATGAATATGAATGCAGGAAGAAATAATATGACCAAAGAAGGCAAAGCCCAAATCAATTGACCAACACCAACACTCTGTCAAGTGCAATGTTAATGGCATATGCATCTGCAATTGAATGCAATGATGTACAAGAAATTCCACAAGACATATGGTACTTAGATTCAGGCTGTAACAATCATATGACTGGTAATTTAAATTTGTTTTCCAGTCTAGATAATTCAGTTCAAACTGGTGTTACACTTGTAAATAATGTCCAAGTTACTGTTTTGGGAAAATGTATTGTTGGTATTCTAACCAAACAAGGGGAGAGTAAGTTTATTCCCAATGTCTATCATGTCGAAGGTATGAAACATAGTTTGTTAAGCATTGGGAAGCTGGTACAAAAAGGCTATAGAGTCTATATAGAAGATAATCACCGTGTGATTAAAGAAAAGCGTCCAAGCAATCAGTTGATAGCAAAAGTGACAATTGCAAGCAATCACTTGTTTCCATTGAGGATGATTCTAGACATGAAAGGAGAGAGAAATACAGGAGCTACGTTCAGGGCATAAAGTAAAGCAACAGTCGAGCACTTCGACAAGAAATAAAATGACGGCACTGAATTTCAGGCAGTGTTTCAAACAGAAGTTCAGGATGAATCCTCATTGTGGCATTTCGGATTTGGACATCTGAATTTTGGTGGGCTGAAGCTACTGCACATAAAGAATATGGTAAAAGTATTTCCATTGATTTACAAACCAGAAAGAGTTTGTGAAGGTTGCATTTTTGGCAAGCAACATAGAGAGACTTTTCCAGTCGGAAAGTCATATAGAGCACGCACACCACTTGAAATCACTCTGATATTTGCGGTCTAATGCAGACATCATCCATTGGTGGCTGGAATTATTTTCTTACGTTTATTGTTGACCCATGGCATACAAAAGCAATTCACTTCATGGTATACACCTCAGCAAAATGGTGTTTCCGAAATAAAGAACATAACCATTATGGAGATGGCACGCAACATGATGGAATGCAATCATTTGTCAAATGAATATTGGGCTGAAGCAGTCGCAACTAATGTATATATCATGAACCTGTGTCCGACAAAGAATGTGAAGAACGAAGTTCCTCAAGAAGCATGGGTAGGTATGAATCACAGTGTTTCTCATTTAAAAGTTTTTGGTTTTGTTGCATATGCTCATGTTCCAGATGAGCTGAGAAAGAAGATAGATAACAAGGGACATAAATGTATTTTTTTTGGCTACTCTAAAGACACAAAAGCATACAAGTTGTATGATCCTGTCGCAAGGAAAGTGATTATCAGTCGAGATGTTCAATTTGTCGAGAAAAAATCATGGGATGAAACTTTCGACATAAATGTCAAGATTGTGTCGAATGTCGACCGTGATGACACGGTGGAGGAAGTGGTTTAAACACCACATGTAAGTCAACCGGTTGTAGCACCGTCGACTCCCATGACACCATGGCATGGTTCAACACAAGGAACATCAACACAAGTTGCAGCTCAAGCTACACCGACAAGCACACCAAGAGGACAACAGAGTCCATCAAGTGTTTTATCGAGGTCGACATTGACAGAACCATTGAAGATAAGAAGTCTACACGAAATATATGAAGATGGTACACCAAATTCATTCTCTCTCTTTGCATTATTTTCTCCTATATATGATCCGCTAATATTTGAGGAAGCTTTCAAAGAAGAAGTATGGGCACAAGACATGGATGAAGAAATAGAATGCATTGAGAATAATCAAACATGGGAGCTGTTGATGTACCAAAAGATAAAGATGTAATCAACGTCAAATGGATTTACAAGACCAAGAAATATGTTGATGGGAATGTACAGAAGTACAAAGTAAGAATAGTAGCAAGAGGGTTCACACAGCAGCACGACATAGACTTCAATGAAACTTTTTCACCTGCCGCACGCATGGATACAGTCAGAACAGTCTTGGCCATTACTATACAAAACAAATGGCATGTTTATCAAATGTATGTTAAATCAATATTCTTGAATGGCTATCTAGAAGCGGAAGTATATGTGGAACAACCACAAGGCTATGAAGTTCCAGGTCAAGAGCATAAAGTGTACAGGATGAAAAAGGCACTCTATGGTTTGAAGCAAGCTCCTAGACCTTGGTACAGTTGGATTGATTCCCATCTCACCGAAAATGGATTTCATAGAAGTGAAAGTGAACCAACGTTGTACACCAAATTTAATGAGCAAGGTAAGATTTTAATTGTCTTCCTTATGTAGATGATTTAATATTTACTGGTGACTTTGGCATAGAATATTTTAAAGAAGTCATGGAAAGTGAATTTGAAATGCCTGATTTAGGGCTTATGAAAATTTTTCTGGGCATTGAAGTCCGTCAGTCTGAAAGTGGTATTTTTATATCATAGTCTAAATATGCAAGTGTAGTTTTAAAAATATTTAATATTTCTAATTGCAAGGCAACCCCAACACCAGTAATAACACGTTTAAAATTGAGCAAGGATGATGATGTAGATCTTATGTTGTTTAAAAGGCTGGTTGGAAGCCTTATATATTTAACAACGACAAGACCAAACATCAGATATGGAGTAAGTTTGATCTCAATATTCATGGAGTCACCAAAATACTCTCATTGTCACGCAGGTAAAAGAATTTTGAGGTATGCAAGTGGCACAAAAGACCTTGGCATTATGTATTCAACCTCAAAAAAATTTAAACTCATTGGATACACTGACAGTGACAATGGAGGAAGGATAGATGACAGGAAGAGCACATCTGGGCACACATTTCATTTTGGTACATGTGTTGTTTCATGGGCTTCAAAGAAACAACCCATAGTACTGTGTCTTCAGCAGAAGCATAATATGTTGCAGCTACAAGTGTTGCATGTCAAGTTGTTTGGTTGCGGATAAATTTGAAAGATCTGTCATAGAACCAGCAAGAACCAACTACCATTTTCTACAACAACAATTCAGCCATAGAATTGTCAAAAAACCATGTGTTTAACAAGAGAACCAAGCACATCGACACATGATTTCACTTCATAAGAGAATTGGTGAACAACAAAGAAATTTGTTTAGAATTTTGCAGGTCTGAAGATCAAATTGCAGACATCTTTACAAAACCATTGGCAAGGGATACATTTCAGTATCTGCGTAGTTATCTTGGAATGACAACTTCTGCACAGTGAACTCTGTCATGCACAAAGCAAGCCAAATATCTTAAACATTTTGTAAAATTTTGTTTCAAGATGCCCATCTGCTCATAATTAAGGGGGAGTGTTGGAAATAGTAATTACTCGCATAAGTCGTACCAAACCTTAGCCGACTCTTCCAGAGTCCGTATCAATTCCATCTCTGTCAGTCAACCTGGCAAGAGTGAAGTGTTCATGATTCTGCAATATAAATCAGTTGAATTAATTTTTTGAACTTAAGTTTTAGGTAGATAGTTATTATAGTCGTTAATGTCAAGATTGTAGATTCACAGAGAAGTAATTTTAGTTTGCCTATAAATAGAAGAAGATTTTTTTAAATAAAAGGAACTCAGAGAGAAAGAATTCTGAGCAGAGAGTGAAGAAAGAATATAGATGAAGCTCAAGCTTCTGTGTGTTTGATTCTGTCGAAGAGCCGACAAGTTTGTATTTCCTTTTTGTTATTTCTAGACAAGTTATATAAATCAAATAGTTTATGGTTGAAATGCATGTTTACCTAGCCGACATTTTCTCCAGAAATACTTGTGTAAATGTTGTTTACATTTACAGAGTGAAAGTTCAAAGAATCCATAAACATTTCACCTAGTAAAAGTTATAGGTTTTAAGACAAAGTGGTCAACTCAAGTCTTCCTTAATGTTTGGCTATATGTTTTTATAATTCTGTCAAATTGTTAATTGTGTTGGTTTTTACTTCATATTACTGGTGGGTGAAAAAAATTTGTAATTTCTTAAGTCTTTTAGACTAAGAAATATATTTTGTAAATTTTGACTAAAAAACCAAACTAGTCGAGCAAGTGAGTTGAAATAAAATTATCAAGTTAAACCCATCAAAGTAAATCGATCGAAGTTAATCGGTCGAAGTAAACCTGCTGAAGTTTCACCCCTTTGGCCTGCCACCTCTTTTCGATTAACTCATCGTCATAAATCCAAGCTGCGAGCGTATTCTGGTCATTGAACTCTTCATCCATGCGCTCTCTGTCTACAATTAAGTTTGAGCAGTGTACTTATAGATCGAGTCGTTGGCATGTTTTTATTGTAATGTTCCTCTGAGTCTATTATGCACCATACTGTGTGTTTTTTACTCACTTCTATTAACGATCCAATGATTAGGGTTTCAAATTTCATGCTGACAATAGTGTGCTCTATGGTTCATTGTTAAATCATGGGATGGATGGATTCATGTGTCCTGGTGTTACCTCTATGTTTGGGGTGAAAATTATCTAGTTTGTTTTATCTCATTTAATGTTGCAGCAAATTTGTTGTGTGTTGTTGGATTTCAATATCCAACCACCAACTGCACCTCTGCAACAACATTAAATAAGCTACCTCATGTTAGATATTAATCGCCCTATGTTAGAGCCTAAAGATGCCACCACCAAAAAAGACCCTGAAATCGTGATTGTTTCCTACATGCCTCATGTCATGTTACTCATTCATTTCGCTCCACTTGTGGGAAAAAAAACTTGTATTCTCTGTAATGGATAGAATCCTGGTTAACTTTGATGCAAACATTTAATCCAATGTACAACCATGGGCGAAATTTTGTTGAGTTAATGTTGTACCAAGAAAGGTCAATGGTCCCTTTTTATGGAAATGAAATGATCAAAATATTTTAAAAACCATTAGAGTGATAACTTTTATGAATGGACCTAAAAAAATATAGAAGGTGTGAATGTGTAAATGGGAAGGACCTTTATTTTTGTTAGGAAAATACATGGGAAAGGGAAATGGAAGGTGAAGGTAAGACTTTCACTTTCTCTTTCATTTAATTTAATGGTGCATCTATTTTATTAACTAAATTTGGTATGGTACGAGAGTCACAGGAGGGAAAAAATAGTGGGTGTTTTACTTACTTAATGATTTAATTTTTTATTTTTTTGAAAAAGGGAACTTTTTATTAGGATTTTTTTGTTTTTTTGTAAGGGAGACTTTTTATTAGGAACTTTGAAGAAAGAAGCTTTATGAAAGGGAATTTTGCATATTTTTTTTAAATTAGTAATAATTGGCATTTGGGAGATGATGTTTAGGGGTATTTTTAACTCTTTTGTACATATGCATGATAACAATGATATTAATGGATGGAGATGATGAAAATTATAAAGATATGTTTAAAAAAAACAATACAAGACGTAAATGACCTTGATAAGACGAAACTAAACATGATATGGATGTGATGAGCATTTTTTCCTAGACGTAATGATACAGAAAATACAGTATGACGATGCATGTGGGTAGAAGTGAGACATCACAAAACTTGACGTGCTTTTATCATGACGATGCATAAGATGCAAATTACCATGACAGATGTGAGGACCAAATAATGATGCAAATGGTGAAACCAAGCATGGAAAAGTAGGGGACATCACATAGACACAATGATGAATACATCATAGTGAAGCAATGGAGTTTAATATATATGTTTGTATCTGTCATCATGGTCTAATGCTTCGAAATCATGTTGATGTTGGGAATCAACAATAACCAACTCATAAATTAGGACCATTAATAAGTGTATAACCACCTTATTATTATCGACCACTAACCCTTTAACAATCTCATTAACTAGGAGAACTAGATACGATTAGGTACAATGTCACATATGTCTATATAAATGTCCACTTGACAAGATTAACTAACAAAGTCATTCACATCAATGTCCCCTTAAAGATTGAATTTGGGATAGGAAACATCAATGTCACTCTAAAGAATGAATTTGGATAGGAATAAAAATGAATGAAAATCCACCTCTCACTCAACAAGGAATTTTTGTAAGTAAAAATATATCTTGATTATGTCATCAAACATGGTTACGAAACCAGAAAGCTTACTAGACATTTCTTGAAACACAATTAAAATAAAATAAATAAGAGGGTTTTTTTTAAGTCCAAGCCAAATGAAAAGTATTTTATGATTGCTAAATTTTGTAAGTACAAAAATATATTGAAGTTGTCATCAACCATAGTCATGAAACCAATCACTAGAAATCTATGACTAGACAATTCTTGAAATACATTTAAAATAAAGGGAAAAAAGGGTGCTTCTTCCCCAAAAAAAATCCAAGATTTTCCAAATGCAAAGTATTTTATGTTTGCTAATATGGTAGCCATGGATTATATCCAAGTAGTACCTTCTCTTACAAAAACTTCTACCAACTCTCCTACATGACATTATTTCCAAATACATAAGGTAAAATATACTTGAAGTTGTGTTATGTTCTAAGTGAAAAAAAATAAAAAAGGTAAGAGAGACCTTATCACAAGACCAAATGCATAAGTTTAAGAAGAGAGAAATAATCTTGCCACAAAGGAAATCAAGTGCAAGTATTAAGGAGTTACTTATAGATGACATAAAAAATAAGACACTATCTCCTAACATGTTTATAACTTAAAATGTCATTTATATTTTTTGAAATTTACAAACGCACACATCACTACATTACATTGAAGAAATGAAACTCCATAAAATTACACATAGAATTCACCCTCACTCTGATACTACATAAGATCTTGCATAATCATATTAATGGATAAATGCCTACAAGAATGATAAACAAAATGTAAAACACAAAATATTAATATAATGATACTACATAAGATCTTGCATAATCATATTAATAGATAATTGCCTACAACAATTGTAGGAAAGATTTAAAACACAAAATATTAATATAATGATTTTATGCTTGAGAAACTGATAAAGCAAGAAATTTCACTCTAAATACCACGTAATGTATTCTTGTGGGAATAATGCAATGCTACAATACTCTATTATATAAGGTTTCAGCATAACCACCATCTTCCATTAATCACCTCATTCATTAGGAGCTTTAACCTATTAACAACATCATTAATGAAGATTGTCGAGCTAGGCTAGGTACAATAATATACCACATGTAAACATACACGTCTACTAATACAACAAATTCATCTTTCACATTATTAAATGAATATGTAGGGTTATCATCTATTTGAATCATGCACGATTGTAATCAAAAGGGAGTAATATAGGGTCGAATACAACAATGAAGCCGATTCACTATCGAAAAAGGCCATTGATGATACGCTTGCATGCCTCACCTTCGAGGAAATACTTGATGGGGTCGTGATAGACTCAGGCGACTTGAGAGTTTAACTCTGATCGACTATATCATTTATTTATGTGTGCCTGCAAATTGGACATATAAGACATCAGTTCTGTTTTGAGTTTGATATCATAAGACTCATTTTGAAAGATGTCAATAGTGTGTAGTTGGGATGAAAGTCCTAAATTATTTTATAAATATATATGTTGTAGAAATACAAGTAAGATACTAGACTGCAAGTATATGCGTGCATGTTATAATGGTTAAAAACTTGATAGAGAATCTCCCTCTACCAGTTTTGTAATTATGCCACAATTTTTAGTATAAAAGGTTGTTTTTTCTTTATGAAAAAAGGGAGTAATATAGTTGATCAATCTTTTATTTTTTTTGTGAAAATGCATGACCATGTAAAAGATTTTGTTGAACATATGAGATCAAATTTAGATTAGTGCATTTAGGAGAAATCGAGATATATTGGAGCAAGACATAAGAGGTGCACATCCATGAAGAGAATATTTAAGATATTGGGTGTGTGCAAGAAAATGATGGACCTTTTAGATGCAATCCTACTTTTAGAAAACACACTCATGATACATAAAAACACAACGCACTCGTGTTATGTAATGCTTGGTTTGGTTAAGCTCGAGCCTAACATGTCATATGACATGTAGGTTAGGCTAAGAAAAATGTGCACGTGTTTTATAGTTACAAAACATGCATGCGCTTTATAGTTACAAAACGTGCACATGTTTTATAATTAAAAAACACGTACGTGTTATGGAGAAGCAAAACACGCACGCGTTATGGAGAAGCAAAACGTGCACGGGTTTTGGAGAAGCAAAATGTGCACGCATTTTAGAGAACTACAAAAAATGGTTCTGGTGCATGGTCAGGGAAATGAATAAAAACAATAGTTTGCATCATCAAGACTTAGGACCTATAGTAATAGTTTATCATCATCAAGAACAACATCTCAAACAACCATGCCTAACCTCCCAAGAGCATAATTTTTCTTTGTGTTGTAATATGGACACCATTAGGAGGCTTTAAGAACAAAGTATGGGTCATAGTCCCTTGACCATGCTTGGTGAAGGAAACTTGAGACTTATGCCCTAAAGGTGGTTTTTAATGCTTGAGGTCCATGAAAAAGGCATCGAACCTGCACATAGTACCTTTGTATGTGATATTCTGCATATAAGAGAGAATATGCAGTGCATTAGAATTATCTTAGCACTAGAAACATATCCGTAGACATGGTTGAGGGAGGAAACTTAGTCCTTAGGCCCTAAAGGAATCCTATAGAAATATAGGGCAAAGAAAAACATCTCGAACAAACAAATGATGACATGGGTGGGGGGGAACACTTGGTCCTTAGGCCTTAAAGGAAATTGTTAACCATTTAGGGCCAAAATTGATGCCTCCAACCACCACACATGACGTTGAAAGCAAATCATTTGAATCTTAATGGGGATATGAATGGCATCATCATTTGTTGAGAACTAGGTATGCATCTCAAGGCCATGGACATGGTCAGGGGAGAAAACTATGGCCTTAGGCCCTAACTAAAGCTTCTAGGCATCCAAGGATAGGAAAGATGCCTTAAAAAATCATACATGGCATCTCATAGGTATATTTGAACTATGAATAAGGATGTTAGTGGAATTAGGTGGTTTTGAGAAGCAGGTATGGGACCTTTGAAACATGATTGAGGGAATATGCTCATTCCTTAGGCCATAATGGAATATTTGAGGCACCCATGTTAATGAACAACTCCTTGAAGCACCACACATGGCCTACTCAAAGTATGCTTCATCTCCAAGAAAATATTCACACACCTTTAAGAGGTTTTGAGCATTAGATATTGGTATTAAGGCCTCAACATGGTCAAGGAATCGATCCATAAATAATATTTTTGGCATCTATGGCTATAAATGTGCCTTACTCATTGTCCCTCTATTCCTTGCTCACTAGAACTCCATGCCTTTGTATTTCCATCTCTCTTTATCTCTATGTGTATGTGTGTGTCTTTCCCCCCTCTCTCTCACACAACCTCCCTCTCTCTCTCTCTCTCTCTCTCTCTCTCTCTCTCTATGTATGTGTTTGTTCCTCCCTCACTCCCCATTTATCATAACCTCTCTCCACCTTCTTTATACCTCCATGACTATCCCTCCCTATATGGATCTCTCTCTATTTCTCCCCCTCTCCCCTTTCTCGTTGTTTCTCACCCCTCCCCCTCTCTCTCTCACACAATATCTCTCTCTATATATATATATATATATGTGTGTGTGTGTGTGTGTCCCTCCCTCATTCCCCCTTGTCTCCTAATCTCTCTCCCCCTTCTCTATCCCTCCC
>LPNX010063946.1:58434-80066 GCA_001517045.1 Pseudotsuga menziesii
ATCCCTCCCTCCATCACTCTCTCTCTATCACTCACCCCTCTCCCTCTCTCTCTATCGCTCACCCCTCCCCCTCTCTCTCCCTGTGTGTGTCCCTCCCCCTTCTCTCTATCTATATCTATGTGTGTGTCGCTCACCCATCTCCCTATCTCCCACATAATCTCTCTCTCTCTATTTGTGTGTGTGTGTGTCCCACCTCTCTCACAAACTCTCTATGTTTGTCCCTCTCTCTCCACCTTCTATTTACCTCCCTCTATCAATATCTAACTCCCTTATCCCTTAATTACTAGCCCTCCCTGACATTATCCATCTACTATATCCTCTCTCTCTCTCTCTCTCTCTCAAAATGTATCCCTCCCTCCCTATCTCTTTCCACCCTTCCTCTCTCTCCATTGATCAACCCTCCACCCTCTGTCTTTGACAACATCTCTCTCTCTCTCTATATATATATATATGTGTGTGTGTGTGTGTGTACCCTTTCTCTCCTTATGTCTACACCCCCCCTCACAGACACCTTCTATGTCTCCCTCACTATCTCTTTCCTTCACTCTATCTCCATCCCTCCCTCACTACCCCTACTTCCTTTTTATTTTATTCTCTCTCACACTCTCTCTACATCATTCTCTCTCTCTCTCTCTCTCTCTCTCTCTCTCTCTCTCTATGTTTTCAGCTTATCTCTTCTCCTCAAACCCCTACCTCATTATGACCACTATTCTTTGTTTGATCACATCTCATTCCCATCTCTTCAACTCCCCCCCCCCCTTCTCATCTCTCCTCCAACACATCCTATTCCTCCTCTAATAATACATATCCACCTTTCCATTGACCAATCCTCTCTATCATCAAACCATCACCCACTTCCTCCCCTCCACCTTATCCCCCTTCGTCACTCAAGTATCACGTACTATTTCTAACCCTATACATCTTCAAAACCGCTTATCCTCCTAATATTTCTCTCAGTTCCCACTCCCCTTCACCCTTGTAACCCATAATGCTCCCATTCCATTCATATTTCTCCACTTGAATTTACAACATCATCCTAGGACCTTGACCCTTCCCCACCCCCTCTCAACTATTAACCATACTCACTCAAACTTACAACATCCTCCTAGGCCCTTGACCCTTCTCCACCCCCTCTCAACTATTAACCATCCCCAATTGAACTTCCAACATACTCCTAGGACCTTGACCCTTCCCCACCCCCTTTTAACTATTAACCATCCCCACCTAAACTTTTAACATCCTCCTAGGCCCTTGACCCTTCTACACACCCTCTAAACTATTAACCATACATTTGATGTATTCAATATAGTGCTATATTTGTTTCTCTACATAACATGCACGCGTTATAGAACTACATAATGTATGCACATTTTGTAGTTCTATAACGTGCATGTGTTTTGTAGTTCTATAAGGGCGGGAAATGTAATTCGAATTTAAACATGCCAATTCGCTTGCTTGCATGTCACCAATAGTCCTATGTGTATGGTTTGGAGTTTGCTTCGGTAATACCAAATCTGTGCTATGGTATATAATAAACCATGGCTAATTGGGCCTTTCTTCTAGTTTCTGAAAAAAATTTCATTTACGCACTCGTTACAGTATGCTACACACAATCATTTTTTGACGAAATATTAACCATAAATAGCATTTTTTTTGCAGATTCTAAATATGTAATTTTTATTAAAAAATATTATATTTTCCTATTTTTTTCAATTTCTATTGTATCCTAAGTCCTTAACTCAAAAAACTTCTTGTTAGTGTTTTTTCCATAACTTTTTCAATTCTTACTCATTTTAAAAATAAATTATATGGTGCATTAGAAGACACTGACCTCTACATTGTATAAAAAACCCATTTCATTATTATTCAATTAAGACCTTCAAAGGATGCACCCACAAAAGACGTACCATTTTCGAGGAATGATCACTTAGATAATTATAATAAAAATAAAAATTACTAATTTTATTTTTGAAAAATAGCACTGCATTAGTGCTATAAGTTCTCTACATGCCTGCAAATTTTTGTATCCCGAAACCATCATTTAGGCCCTCAAAGGCTGCACCCACAAAAAAAATGAAACTTGACATAGTTATAAAAAATTTCAATACATAAAACTTATATATTCGGAAACATGATTCAATTTGCTACATTTAATATTTTTTACTCAAAGCAAGATATTTTGTGTAAGTATCTCAAAAAACACAATTAAGGACTGATTTTCCAGTTTTCTATTGCATCTAACAAGCCAAAAGTGACCCTCATTAGCTTGCACTCACCCTATTCCAAGTGGTTGAAATAACGATGATATATTTGATAAAATACCATTATTGTAAGGAAAAGCATTGTAAAATGATCAAGAAGACCATAGGTTCATAGGTTTCTTAATGAAAAGAAAATTTGGAAATAGTGCTTATGATGTTGAATTGCCAAAAAAGTTGGATATTTAGTCATCTTTAATGTGAATGATATATATGATTTTATTGTTATGATTCAAATTACAATGAAGAAGAAAATGAGAGGGATGAGTCGTATTGGATGAAACAAATTCCAAGAAAAGAACAATCGAAGATATCAAATATTTTGGAAGCAAGGTTATTAAAGGTGAGAGTGTTGGAATAAATGAAATATCTGGTGAAGTAGAAAGGTGAAAACAAAAGTTGATAATAAATGGATTTCAAAATAGGAATTTTAGGGATTGCACAAGAGAAAGGGCACAACAAAGGAAACAAAGACTTCGCACATGGAAACACAATGATATTACAAATATGAGAGTTTTATGGAGGAGCATGTCTTGAAGAGTGCTTGATTGGAGTTGCAAAAATATTGATAAGTGAAGTGAGTGTGCAAGAGGGTAAAAACATTGGGAGTGCAAACATGAAGACAACACACAAATTGAAATGTTGGTTAAAAGAAGCATCCAAACATAAAGAAGTATTGCGGCACATATAGAAGTTGAAAAGTCAAACATGTGAAGTTAAACATATGTACATGTGGTACTGAAGTCAAACCAATAATGGGTGAAGGTGAATTATTACAAATGAGTGGTTGAGTTTGTTAGAATGTTAAAAGTCAATGACAAAAAATTATATGTTGATGCAAGAAGAAAACCAAGTTCGCCCTAAGAAACAATGATTTGATTGGAATTGAGTCAAACTCATGATACATGGAATTGGTCCTCAAGAAGATAGCTTCAAAAGGAGCATATTATACCTTCAAGTGAACACATAGCAAACTATAAGCGACTTTGTTGTTGAGAAGGAAGAAAGTAGAGATCAAGAAGAGGACTAAGTTGATTAGTGGATATGTTGATCCAAAATGGATCATAGACAAAGAGATGGTTTTTATAATGGTTTTTATATGTTCAATTTAGTTCTCGAGTTGTATATGTAATGGATTTAAATCCTTCATCTAAACCCATTACAAAACATTATTATCATGTCTTAGAAACTTATATATGGATGTGCAGTTATAGTCATTTGGAGGTGAAAAATTGGAGGGGGGCTTGTTTCTCTATGCTCCATACAAAACATACGCAACAAAATTAAAGAAATAGACTAAAGTGAAGGTAATTCAACATTGTGAGAAAGGTGGAGTGGAAGCCTTAGCTCCACACTCCATGCACTACAAAGCAAAGTAGGGAAAGGGAGACAAAGGCTAAGGAAAAAGGTTAGGGATATTACCTAAATGACACACAAAGGACTAAGGCATAAGGTTAGGCACACATCATTTGTGTTATTGTTAAAGATTTATAAAATGCATATATATAATTATTTTTGTGAAGTCCAATCATAATATGATTCCAAATGAACTATAATATATATTAGTGTTAAAGATTTATAAAAGGAAACAATAAAATGCATGTATATAATTATTTTATTTTCTTTTAAAGTGCTAACTTTTATTTCCCATAAATAAAATTTCTTAACAACTTTAAAAGAACCATTTCTATTCAATGACATCACATTATAAATGTTATACATAATCTCTTAATCAAATATCATGACATAAAAGTTCATGAATGATTATGTTTGTACCTTTTTTTTCAGAAGAAAAAAGCTAATCCTTGATATTCATTGAGAATTAAAGGAAATGGTTACATATCAGACATGACAAGATGATCAATCCTAAGGAAGATCCATCCACAATCTTGTGACAAAAAAACATCAAAGGTATTGGGTCTAGAGATCACATTCTTCAAGTAGTGGGTGCAGCTTTCCCGACAACTTTCCACAAGGGACATCATGCAAGTATAAGGAGAGCACAAGATGAGCCCATGAAGCTTATCCTAGGAGGCACTCAGGGGTTGACTAAATAAAGAAATAATGAACTTCCAACACCATAAAGAAGTGCCAATATGCATTTACAAAGGAGACAGATCTCCATCACTGAGATATAGAAGAGATGAAATTCACTTCCCTCAATGATATCATCTTCATAAGATTCTATGAAGGAAAAGAGGCCAGAGGCCATTGAGAGTTCATCCTTGGATAATCAATTTTCCCTCATGTTGTGCTCTCTATAAATAGGTTGAAAGTCCAGTATGCGGAAAGAGTCCTTAAGCCTAGAAATATTGTCACACCAGTATACCAAGTCCAAAGCTGACATACTAGCTTTGTTGTTTTCCCAATTGATCCCAACTGAAGAGTCCCCATAGATATGGAGAGAGGGTAGACCAATAACCTCTGCAAAATAAAGCAAGACCCAGGGAGCCAGTAACCCTGCCCTTGTATTTGTGTTGTGTCCACATCCCAACCTTAAACTAAAGGAGTGAATTGAACTGATTTCCAGGAGAATGCCCACCCCTCCATTTGATCTTGCTGCAACCCCATGAAAGAAACCATTAGGGTATTTAAGTACTGGTTTAGGTCCCACCACCCTTAATTTCTTAGTTTTTCCAGAGAGGGATAATCATGCAATATAGACAAAATGTGATGATAGGTGGAGGTGGGCACAACAATCTTGTCCTCAAAGGTAGCAAGGTTTCGGGTGATTCAGATGATCCATATTATAACAAAAAGAGGAATATGAGTGCACTCCATATCAAGATGAAACCAATATTCTAGGTTCTCAATGAGGGAGAAGTTGGACTATGGGATCACTATGTCATATCTTTTACAGAAACTGTCAATAATGTTTAGAGCAAAGGGGCATCCAATGAATAAGTGACTTACAGTTTCCTCATCTCCCTGGCACAAACATAAGCAATTGGGGCCGTTCCATCTTTTTCTTTTTAAGTTGCCCCGAGTTGAAATACTGTTCTTCATAGCAAACCAGAGAAAGCATTTCAAACCTTTATAGGTATAGTGCAGGCCCAAATCCGCGAGATAGATTTTTTGAGAGCTGGCTGTAAAGTAGAAGATACAATCAAGTCATAAGCTATGCTGGATGCGACCTCCCAATTCTTTGGATTGTGCATCCACATAAGCGAGTCCTTTTATTCACTTAACCTGGTTCCCCCATGGGAAAGACCATTTATGTAGTAGTTCCATTCTTCCTTCCACCTTCCTCCAAGATCCAAGTCCTCAGTCGATAGCCAATAGGACTACAAATTTAGTCCAACACCCAAACACATGACTCATTTTATACACCATTTCATAATGCTTATTGGTTTCCTCCTCTATGTATTAATATTTTTTCCTTTTACTATTTGACTTCTTGGTGTTGGTGTTTATTTCCTTTTAGAATAAATTAAAACATTTACGATTGTTTCGATATTAAGATCGAACAACACCATCATTTTTAGTGAAATCATAAAGGTTGCTCCAATTTGTAGCAAGGTCTACTTCATTTTTTTTGAAAAGTAAAAATCATCATTCTATTCAAAGAGAAAAATAAACCATTTGTTATTTTTTATGTGCTAGTGCACTTAAAAAAAATGTAAGAAGCATTATGAGTCTCTTATCTTTCATATAACTTTTAAGATTAAAAAACCTATCACTATCCAAACAAAAAGGAATGCATTTTCATACCCACTATAGTTAAAAAAGTGCTTCCTCTGCATAGAGGAAGCATGTCATACATAACAATACAAAAATAGTTACAATAACATCACCATAGTTCTATATACTTTACATTAGTATGGACTTATCCATATAACAATCATATAAACTATGACTAAAAACATATTCAATTATATAATCGAGGGAGACAATGATAGATATCATATATAAACATCTTTAGAAAATAAAGAAATTCCTTGGATGTTTTCAAGCAAAACCTTACCCTTGACTACATGATGACCTTATGTAGATAGTTTATAAACTAGCTCTATGTCTTCTTCTCTATACACATGATTCAAAGACATTTCCTTAAACATGCTAGTTATAACTTTCACTTGATTACCCATAGTTTTAAGTGGACATTCAACAATTGGTTTGAACCATTCAACAATTTGATCATCAAATTCAAGTCTCCAAATTTTTTTAATACTCACCTAACCCTTATCCATTATAAGTTTTAGTAATAATCTAGGGACATTAACTCTATTAGATAATTTAACAATCCATCTGTGAGGGTCACTTTCATTTTGATTGAATGTGTTTCTAAAAGGAAAAGAACACATCTAGCACTAGTTTTACCCCAAATCCCTTGACTAGAACCATCAAAGAAACCCCATTTCCATTCCTTATTTATAATTAACTTTGATAGCAATCCTTCAAGATTAGATCTATTGCAGTGAGACTTTATAGTATAAAGATAAATCTTACCAAGGAAGTCACTTGAAAAGATGTAATTCCATTCTCTTTAAAAAGCATTTGGTTCTTAGTTGACCCTATTCTCCGGGATTTTAGTTTGGGCATTCCCTTTCATACTTTTAACTATTTTTTCCCTCACATGGATCTTAAACACCATTCCACAGTATCATCCACCCACACTTCCTTTAAACCAATGAACTCAACTTCAAACCACAATTTCTTGACATGAGGACATTTAGTAAATAGATACATGTTATATTATCCTTATATTCCATATAGAGAATGCATATTCCAATCCCTTATTTAGCTTATTCTACAAATTTTCCTAAGTTAGCACATCATTCATTGAAGTTAACCACATAAATATTTTTGAATTTTTTTGTGGCTTTGTTTTCCCTAAAATTTTCCACTGGGAAGCACTATTTTCAAGCCCTGAAGAAATGTATGGTTGCTTCCCCATTCAGGCTCGAGTATAAACCTAAGGTTTTATTTTTGGACCAAAATATTGTTCCTTCCCCCTAATTTATTTTGATATGGATTCTAACTAAATCCTCCACATAAGCATTCAAAATAACTGCATTTTCATTTTCCAATCCTAAAAGTTCTACCTTCTTCCATCCTTGTTGCCATAAGTTTATTTTCATATTATTAGTTTCTTTACTAAGCCTATCAATGCCTATGTCTTGAACAAGATCAACCAACCTTTAAAGTATCTTAAATTCATCTTTCTATTAGAGAAAAAGATTGGACTAATGCTCCCAATGGGTAGACACAATGTTGATGTACTTTCTTTGACTCTATATCAAATCAATAATAGTTCTATGCCTAATATATTTCTACACTATAATGTGCTTCCACATACTCTCCCAGGAAATAACTCTCCACAATATTTAAGTTAGATACCAAATATTTCCCAAATTAGTGAATATTTTTTGTCCCCCACCCTCCTTTATCTTTTGGCTTTTCTATTACCTTCCACTTGGCTAAAGGAATATTTTCAAATTGATTTTTCCTATGCCATAGGTCCAGTCTATAAAGCAGTTTTCTTATTTTCTCTAAGATATATTTTGGAATGTAAGATAAAGTATTCTAGAAGATTGGTATAGCCTCAAGGACTAAATTAACTAGACTTGATATTCTACCACTCAATAGCCACCTATTACACCAAATAATAATTATTTTCTCAATTTTTTCCACAAACCATTCACAACCCTTTATCTCGTACCCATTAGGTTCGAGTGGAAACCTAGGATTTTTTAACCATCACTAAATCCAATATATTTGAATGGGGATATTTCTAAAACTTGCCTCTCAATCTCCTTAGTCATACTAGAAAAGGAAAATATAGATTTCATAATATTTACTTCCATACCTATAGAAAAATTATACATATCAATAATATCTTTTAGTTTCCTTGATTCCCTCACAATTCCTTTCAATAAATGATCCAGGTGGGCTGGCTCAAGTGGTCGAGTGCTATAAGTTGTGAGCATAAGGTCTTAGGGTCAAATCCCTGGGTGGCTATACATTTCTATACAAGGTCCTCACTTGATGTCCCCATCAAGTTAGCTCTGTAATTAGAGTGAATGGGGTGAGGCCCCTTCGAGTGGGCCCCCTATGACTTGTTCCCATGGACGTAGCAAGCCCCATTGGGGGATAAGTGAACAACAATTAAAAAAAAATCCTTTCAAGAAAAGAAGAATATTACCCATGAATAATAAATGAGACAAGGATAAATATCTTCCCAATTTGACTCAATAAATTACATGTGTTCTATTGGATTTCATAAAAGTTTTGTTAAATCCTTCAACTATTACAAGGAACAATAGGGGTGAGAGTTGGTAGCCTTGACTTAAAACCTTGGAAGAATTGAAAACCCTCAAAGCCAAATGAGTTATTAAAACAACTAATGAGATTGATATGAGACAACCCATTATCATGTTTACCACTAGAAATCTAAACCCAATAAGTAAAAGTATGAACCTAATATACAACCATTTAAAACTATTATATACTTTGGATAGTCCTAGTTTCATAACAATTGTTGGACATATTTTTAGCTTTATGCAACGAATCCCATCACGCGCAACCCCTATTGCATCATGAGTATCTCTAACCTCTAGGAACCCAAATTTCTCTTTTGAAATTCTTTGTGAGAATTTTTTTATTTTTATTTTTTAGTTATAACTACCAATATTTTATAAATAGAAAAAAAAAACTCTTCTTACTATTCATTTAGAATCAAATAAAAAGATACACCTTACAAAGACCTTCAGGAAAACCGTCAAGGTTATCATCTGTCAAGACATAACAAACTCACTGCAATTCATGGTTGTACAAACCATAAAAAAACCAACCTATCAAAACATTTTGACATAATAGTTCCAACCTACAACATGTCAAAAAAAACTGACTCTTCTAGCTACTAACTAGGATTGCCATAATACAAAAAACAAATTGTGTCTACCAATCTAAAAAAGACAACTTCAAAACATCTAATGGTTTCCTCCCCTCATTAATTAAAGAGTCTTCAATATATTGTTGATAATGCAAGAAACCCCCTGCTTCCTTCACTTCTTTTTTTTACAGTTGATAAGCCTCTGTATTGAAAATAGGAGATCAAACTTTTGAATCTATTGCACCAATGCTTGAGCTTGAGAATCTGTAAGGAGAACCTTCCATTTTCCCATTCCATAATCACTTTTGAATCACCATAAAGAGAAAGGGCATCAATGCCAATTAAGGATGCAAAAGCCAAAATACCCCACAAACTGATCAATTCTGCTCTTGTATTGTTTCCAATACCTCCTCCCATCCAAAGTTTGAAAAAATGAGCACTATTTATAAAGAGTATCATACCACAACCACACTCATTATTTAATAGTGCTCCATCAAAATAGCCCACAACTGAAGAGAAATTGTGTATAGGAGCATAGAGAATCTTTGGGTTCCTTTATTTGGTTGTTAATTGAAACTCCTTGAAGAGACTGATTCCTTTTGTGACACATAAAAATTCAATAGGTACAACCTCTTTAAAAATAATTGTGTTTCTCATATTCCAAATAGCCTAGCTAATAAATAAGGGAAGCAATTTATAATGAACTTCATTACGATACCGATGATTATAATTGTCCTCCAAATTTGATGTACCCCATATATTGAAAAACTTTAAATCCTCACAGGCCATCTTCCACACAGATTTGCTAAAAGGACAATGAGTAAAGATATGATCAACATAATCAATATTTATTTTACATATTAAGCAACGAATAGGTCCTATCCAAACTCTCTTCATCAAATTATGCCAAGTCAACAACTAGTTTTTCGGTAATAACCAAAAGAAACACTTAAGCTTGTGTAGAAAACCAGTAACCATATTTTATGACATCTCAACTAGGCCTACGAATTTGATTAAGATGAGTTAACCCATCACATCTAAAGGCTCCAAGATTTAATTCGACAACTTATATCTTCCATTGTCACCTATAAAAGGGTCAATGCCAATTCAAACACTTTTGCGATTTTCGATATGTTAGAGAAATTGGTAAAGAGTAATTGAGATTAGAAGTTGTAAATGAAAGGTTGCAAGTTCAAATCCCCCATGGGTACTTACTTACCAAAAACAAATGCTCTTCCACTTACTTTAGTCTTAACCCAACCTTCTGCTCTTCCCTTGAGTCATTATAAGGACCCTTCAAATCCACTTTTTTATTATCTAAGACTTTTTTTTTCAAACCTTATTAGTAAAACTCCAACTACGCACTTATTCCATGCCCATAAAAATGACGCCTGACACATGTAAAGGAAACCCTAATATTATCAATAATTTTTCTCTGACTATGGCCAGCCATAACTATTTCGACACTTTCAAGGAGACCTCAAATATACACCTCCAACATGATATTTGCTACAGTCCTCAAAGGACTTGTATGAGGAGTTAATGTCCAATGTCCTACCAAAATGGTCTATAAAATTCCTAAGAAACTTGTCATTCTAACGTTCCATAGGTAACCTTGCAAGCATGGTCCATATTAAAATCATGGCTATAGGTTCTTCCATAAGGTTGAAAACTAGGTACCACCTCTCCAATGCCAAAATTTATGCTTCCCAAACCATTGATTTCCTAGAATCTTCCATACATCTTCATTTGTGTTCTGATAACAAATCCTAGCCAACCTCTAAGCATCAAATGGTATCAAGGCGAGTAACCAAACAATGGAAACCATTGCACCCATATTCTTGACAACAATGTATCCTATGTCGTTTGATGACCATGAAAATACCATGTTAAAGATAGGCCCTAAAACTATGTTATTGCTCTATGAATAGGCCTTTACAACAACCATCCTAACCACTTCTTTGTATTTTTTAACACATTGCCTAAACCTCCTCCAATGGGTGTTATTAACCACAACCTTTCCCATAACCTCCCACTTTGAACTTTCATTAAGAGTTTCGAGATCCAAAAGACTTCCTATAAAACCCTCTCCTACAAATTAAGTCTATATCTTTCTCTTGTGCAATGATTCCTCTAAAAAAGATAGATCTCAACTCATTTTGGAATTATCTATGGAACCCTAACCACTTGCCTGCGATGATTTTAGTTCCTTCCACCTTGATATTGCCCCCCTATCATTGCAAAATAATGACCTTGTTTGGATTATTGCAAACAACTAACATGCCATCACAAGTCTGTACTATCTCATTAAGTCAACCATCCAACCCCATTTTCCCTAGGTTTCTAAAGTCTTTGATCCATGATTGGGTTACTCCTTCCAATACCAATAACATAAGTTTTTTTTTACTTGAGATAAAAGTAAATGGGGACAAAAATCTCCTCCTCGAGTAGCATGTCTTCGAAGGAGTCTAAGATTTGCTCTTCCTCCACTTCCATTACACAACCAATATCCACTCCTATTTGCTACAAGGTCTTATTTTCTTTGTGTTCTATGTATTTTCCATTATTCTAGTTTTATTTTTCATTTTATTAATTTATTTTATGTTTCATTATTGTTTTTATAACATTCTTTACATATAATAGAAATGGCATCAAATGACCCATCCAATGACCCCATCACAAATCCCTCCAAAGAGCACTCCATACCATCTCAAAATGAACTTGAAGAAGACTCAAGAGGAAGAAGAGTGATCCCATTCCTAGTGAAATGAGACTTGGGCGAATATACCCTTTGACCAACAATTCTTGCAACTTCATTTCCGAATTTTGTAACTCTGGAGGACTCATTTGAGAGGGAGTTTCTCACATAAGTCCCTCTCTAGACAAAAGTTCAATTGAGAAATCAATGTCTCCCTTTAGAGAATGCCCTCATATTTCACCTAGAAATACATCTTTAAATTTTTTTGAGCCTAGAAAATAATTTACATTAGGACCCTTCTCCTTGGTGGCTATAACACACAAGCTATATATAATTGGCACTTGTTTTTAAGACACTTGTTCAACTACAAACCTGAAATTTGTCTTATGAAGATTGGCCTTGTAATATCATTTATTATCATAAGGTTTATTTCATCATCAATATAATCAAAAGTTTTATGATAACTTTCAACCATTATGAAAATGTGGTTTTAACCAATCCATTCCATTAACACAATTATATAAACCAAAAAATAAAACATTTAAAAATCACATCTTAATACTCTCACTCTTTTTTTTTCATTTTTTAATTTAAATTAAGAAATTAAAATCATAACAACTTATCACTTATCATACAAATAAATTAATCCAATCATACTTTATCTTAAAAATTTAATCAACCTCCATAAAAAAATTTAAATGATAAAATTTATGAAAAAACATGAACATTTACATTAACAAATATAATTCTAAATATTTTATAATCTTCTATAACAAAACAAAACACAATGACGTTACCTTTATGTGACCTCTATATTTTATTATAACGATATTATCGTTATATAATTTGTTTTGATTACTTCACCTTTTTCTACACATTTGCATTAAAAAACAAAAAAGAATAGACATCTTTCACCCATTTTTTATTTTCTTAAGTTGACTTTAAGACTTTAAGCTATAATCAGTGAGATCTGTCCATTACTAATCTAAATTCTTCTCACAGATAATGTCTTTAACATTTAACTTGGGAAATCTTAAAACCCATTTTTTTTCAATCCAATTTGTTTCGAATAAAATTTATTAAATAAATAGATTCAAAAAAATTTGAGAAAAACTACATTCATAAATAATAATAATAATAATAATGTCAATAACAATAATAATAAAAATGTCATAACAATAGTGGATCCAAAAAAATGTCATAACAATAGGGGATCCAAAGAGCAGTACAGACCTTTTAACCTTAATTTCCCAGCATGGAATTCCTATCTTTGTTAATATACATATAGATATATTCAGAGTGAAGACCTGTTGGTAGAGCTGATGTGAATATATTTACCAAGAAGATATGCTGGTAGAGGGCTCAAATGATGAGCCCATAATACACTATAGAGAAAGCACTTTAGGTATACAACGTGATTACCTAATCAATAATCAATAATATTTGTTACAGACTATTAGGGACCCAAGTGTAGTAGAGAATCTTAAAAAACACGTGTGAACATAATAACTGTGTAGTAGAGAATCTTAAAAAACACGTGTGAACATAATAACTAGAAATTGGGAGCAGTATAAGCGTTCACCAAATCGCCCCCGACTCGCCGGAATCCGACCGATCAATTTTGGTGTAAATCATACTTTCGAGGAATTAAATCATAATTTTAATCATTTGGGTAGTTTTAAAATGCCCGATTTAGTACAGAAAGAACTAATAAGATTAGTAGAATTCCAAAATAATGAAATAAACAATTTCACAGCAAACATTTGACTGATTTTAATCAAAAATCGGCCGGAAAAACGGGGCGATTTGGTGAAAGCTTATCCTACGCGTAGAAATTGCAGTGGAAAACCTGATTTATGAAAGACCAAAAGCTACCCACAATTAATACAAAGTTACAAACATATGATGACACGGTCAAAACAATATCTTTATTGTGAAGAATCTTCACAAAAACATTTTACCATTGCGAATTTATATATATATAAAATAAATAAAATATATAAAACAAATTTTTTTAAAATAAAATTATATTAACTATATTTTGAAAATAGAAATGTAAATAAAATTATATAAATTTTATTTTTTGAATTATAAAATTTAAATTTAGAAGTATTTAAATTGTATTTTTAGATGAAATTAGAAACTTTTAATACTCTATAACATCTATATTATATCATTTTTATAGCTAATCTATTTACTTTTAAGATTTTTTTAATAGATTTTAAAATAAATTCATAGAAAATATAATTGAAAAAAAAATTAGAATATTTAGCCAAAATTTTCACATAGATCAAATACAAATACTGGATCTAAAAATCTGTCACAACTGACGGATATGATCATGGCCTAGGCAATATTTCGTTTTTCTCAATGCAATACGAAGGACTAATCTTAAATGAAGCCACTTCCAAATGTGAGAGAGCGGAGGAAATTTATGAGATTTATATAATTATACCTCGAGTACATCACACTGTTCTTGTGATAATTGACTAACAATTTCGCAATCTTCTGTGATGTTGGCATCCATGGTTCTACTTTGAGGAAATAGTCTGAGCAGGCCGAGTTGGCCCACTGCGCCTGATTCCTCCATGAATGAGGAGACCATATCCCGAGGCATGCAGTGTCATCTCGTGTTCACTCCCTCTGCTACAGTAAAATTTAAATCAACGCGCCCTTTCGTCCTCTCTCTTTTTTCTAAACAGTGCTGTGAGGCAGAGATCAGCTACACTGATGTTGTACTAAGTATTTAAGCATTGATACCAAGTGATTTACACAATCTCTGAAGTTTGTTAGAAGAAACAAATTCGCAAATTCTGATGACGGTTCTCTAATATTTCTTATCTCTGCCACACGCCAATGCAATTGCTTATTTCTCGCTAGTATCACCATTTACCAGTTTTCTTGTCTTTGGAGCTTCGGAACCGTAATTAGGGTTTTCAGTAATGGAAAACTATATAATCATGATTTCCCGTTCCTACGACCAGGCGGACTTCAGGAAGGCGGATTTCTAGGTGAGAGACAAGTGAAGAATGCGTTTGAAGTTCCGACTCCCGAGGGAGGGGAGGTTCAGATCATGCACCACCACACGGGGCAGCCTCATGTGCTTGAGCTCAACGACGCCTACAGTGACAAGTAGGCGTTCCAACTGGAATGGAGCTCTGTATTGTTTGTTAATGTTTTATCCTCTACACGTGACGAAGCTTTCACCACCTTCGAATGCCCCTTTGTATTCAGAAAATCACGAAGACAAAGAAAATCGAGGTTGAATCAAATCAAACTTGAAAATCGAGGTTGAATCAAATCAAAAGTTTGGTATCCTCAGAGCTGTTGTTAATGTTTCACAGCTGTTGCTGTAGTACTGCTGGATGCTTATTGCATGTCTTTAAAGGGCATTTATGGAAGATTCAAGTACAGATACCTTTACAGGATGTGAAGGTATTTAAAGTAGCAAGATAGTATCCAAACAATAAACTATTACACTATCTCATATTGGAAATTTCAGAAATTAATAATCTACAATCAGAGCTTAGATTACAATCAGTTTTATGTTTCCAATAGTGTAGAATAAAGTTTTATACAACTATATGCAATGCAGCATGTACTTTGGAAGGCTTTTTTTCTGGATAAGAACACTGAGTTCCCATGATTTATAAACAATTTAGAGATCTATCCTGTATTATAATTAGTTTCAGTGTTTCTAATAGTATTGAACAAAGTTTTATATAACAATATGAAATGCAATATTGATTAACATATATTTTCAGAAGAATGTTTTAAATTGAATAAATTTACAATAAATAATTTATATACATTATAATAAAAAAATGTACTTATTTATAACAAAGCTATATATGGAAACCAATTACATAGGAGCTATTCCCAATCTAATTGTAAATATCTATTCAAAATACCACAACAAAGCAAATACCAACATTGAATCTCTACATCAAACTATGAAACACCAAAGCAAACACCAACATTGAATCTCTACTTTAATTTCAACTTGCAATGCTATTATAAAAATCCGATGCAACTATATATCCACTATCAATCCTTCAAACCATGCATAAACACTACCTACCACTTTCCACCTGTCACTTAGACTCTCAATCTTAAAGTTGGTGATTCATTTTGCTTTATAATGCATGCAATTCTTTCATTTACCCAATGGAGCAAGCATGAAAGGTTACAACACATTGCAAGCACTAGAAAGCCTTCAAATAGTGGTGCAATCCCCATTGTTTTCATAGCCAAATGAAACCATCAACTTTATTCAAAAGAAACCATCAACAAGTGTGGTAAGGGACACTTTCTCATACCTTGAAACAGTTAAACTATAGGTTATTTCTATGGTTGCTTAGTAATCTACAATAGTTAGACAATATAAACAATGCCTGCGGGCAATTTTTTTGACATAAAGATAGTTGAGGAAAACACATAATTGTGGCATAAGGGAAACATGAACATCTTTGTGGAATTTTGATGCTGAAAATGAAGGAAGAGTTGCTCTTTTTATATGAACAAAAAATAAGGATGGAGAACTATTCAAGTTGGATAAACTCCAATTAATGAAAGAATTATGTTTCAATAATAAAAAATGTATACACTTAAAGACAAATAAATGAATACAAAGAGTGCTCCACTAATTCAACAATCATGTATACTTTTTTTTGGTCATGCATATGCATACTAAAATATCAATTAAAATATCAATGGAGATATATGGATACTATTTTGTCACATATGCCCACTTAAATATCAATGGAAGTATATAGATACTGTTTTGTCACATATGCTTACTTAAATATCAATGGAGGTATATGGATATTTTTTTCACATATACCACTAAAATATTAATGGAAATATGTTAAGAATACTTCGCAAATTTAACAATCATAGCAAAAGAACCCATAATTATTTTTGTCATATATACCTATTTAAACACTAGTTATATTGTAAGTGCTCCACTAATTAATAACTTAAAAAAATCATACATACATTCTGCATGAATGTTTGTGTTGTCATTTTTTCACTCTTTATTTTCTCCCTTGTGGTCATAGTAATCTTATCCACTTGCACATTTTATGTATGATATATTTTTGTAATGTTGTAACGTAATAACTTCATGTTGATTAATATGAAACTAAAAAAACAACTTAACTCTTTATTTTCTCCCTTGCGCTCATAGTAGTCTTATCCACGTGCACATTTTATGTATTATATATTTTTGTATTGTTGTAATATAATAACTTCATGTTGATTAATATGAAACTTAAAAACAAGTAAGAATTATTATTATTTAATTGGGCTTTGGCATTTGGCTTCAAGGCTTCACACTAGTAATATGTGGAGAGGATAACAATCTTAACTATGTTGTACAAGTTTTCGAAAAGCGTGAACCTACGTGGTACAAGTATCTCATAGTCTAGAAATTTACCCCAAATTTGGTGGAAAAGTCAATAATATATATTGAAAAAATATAAAAAATAATAATTAAAAATACATGAGAAGAGAAGAAACATAGAGAAGAAAAGAACCTTAACTTATGACTTAACTTATCCCTTGTATTAAGGTTGTAACTAGAACTTCTTAGCAAATGGAAATGACAATAAAATCAAGATTATCATCCAAGTCATTGATTATATAAGATAGACTCTTTCTAAAGTGGGGACTTTTAGAAGTTATAGTCCCTATAATTGTGGCCATATGTATAGAGTAAATTTTTAGTTTTGTGTCACTAGTATGATTAAAATGTATTAGAATATTATATGTTTACAAAACATTATATCCCAAGGTATTTGTAAAGCCATATAATTATTCAAATTTAAATTATTATAAAATAAAAATTAAGGTATTTTTTATTTAAATGTAATATATGAATTAGTTTTAAAACAAGATTTAAAACCATTTCCAATTAGTGAAAAGTTTAATTGTTATTCATAAAGTAAATAGTAAAATAAATAAATTTATTTTATTTTATTTAATGATATATAAAAAGTCAAAATAGATTTGCATTTATTATTAATTAGCCAAAAGTGCAATTTAGCTTAGGGATGAGTCAATACTCTAGCACCAGCATTAAATAGAGATCATTACACCAACTCTACAAGGTAGCACGGAAAATAATTTTATTGCAACTTAGTTTTCTAGAGAACTTTTTTTGAGTCAACCATGTATATGTATGGTCGCAAGGAAACATGAATGTTGTTCACAACCAACATAGCAATCATGAATGTGTGGAAGTTCCCAATGAAGGAAATGCAGAAAAAGAAGTCCCCGAGTTCCCGATTTTAGAGGGTAAGAGTTCCCATTAAGTTCCCAACCATCCGAAATGGTTCCCATTGGATTGGGAAAGTTCCCTACAAATTCCAAAGTTCCCTGGAACATCGAAACTTCGGAAAAGAGTTTCCTAAAAGCCGGGAGCGGTTCCCGTGCTACATAGCTTCTTAACCACCAAAACTAATCCCAATTGACACCAAAAAAATTGTTTAAAACACTTCATCCCACACTCAGTCCCATATAAATAGAAGATATGCCTATTCAAAATGAACTTAAATGTCTCCATACTTTCCTATTGAAACAACCTCAAGAAGATTTGAATTTTCATGTTGAAACAACCTCAACAAAAACCTACATAAATAAAAAATAAGTCATTTTGCTTTACCATTTCACCACATATACATAAGATTGACCTATTTGCCCGACCATTTGCACCGATCGGACGACCGGCAACGTCGGATGTGACCGCTCATGCGAGCCAGGTCGTCCGATCGGTGCAAATGGTCGGTTAAGTAGTTTACTCCCATATACATATACAACAACACTATTTATTTACATGATCTGTATACAAAAGGTCAAAATAAAGTTATCGTGAATACCTCTTATTTATTTATTAACATACATTGCAAAACTTTCCTTACTTTCCTTATATAGCCATACACACTAGTACTAAATGGCTTAGATATATCGAAGTGACTGGTTAATGATTAAAAAAAAAACCGGTGAGATGCTACCATTAATAGGATGCATATCATAAGGTTAAATCCTATTATAATGTTATCATTAATCATAATGTTACCATTAATCTGAAGGTGAAAAGTAAAAGCATGATCACACCTCAAAACAAAAATGCATAGAATCTAGCATTGATTCCTTTGATGCCTTACATGTATATCCTGTAGTAGACGTGATCAATAATACTTTGTCCTGAACTAAAGTCTAAAACTACCCACCTTAATTCAAATGTTGTTTGAAAGCAATTATTGTTGCTCTTCAATTATTGATTAAGATAATCCACTTCTGCCAAGCCAACCTATCTTACTTCTGGAAGTCTTGAGACCAAAAGAGTCCGCTACTTCATTAAAGGAATCTTTATACATAATCAAATGACAAATACATATCATACTACTAGTAGCCCCTCCACAAACAACATTTAAACTGCAGACACATTGCCAGCTACTACTCTTGCAAACAAGTAATCTAGAAAAATTCAAAGTTACTTAGTGCTAATATTGGTTTTGTGACTTGTCCAAAAACCAGAAAATTATCCTCGGACCGTTGGGGCCAACTTAGAAAGAGGTCACAGCAATTGACCACCGACAATAGGTTTTTAACAGGTCCTGTTATCGAATCCATCATTCTTCTTATTTTTTTTTCGAGATTTGCTTAACTATACCAAATCAAAATCCCATTTTGAAGCATCATTACATAAATTTCACAGCATATTGACTAGGTAAAGTTTCAACCCAAAATGGACAATACTCAAAACAGAGTTCAGCATATTACAAAACTACATAAAATTTGAAAATTCACAAGCTAAATAAAGTACTTTCCGTTTCATGTCAAAAACATAAAATTAGATCGGATAACATTGACATAAGCATGTAAGTACTAAATTGTCAAATGAAGCGCACCTCAAGTTTCAAAACAGCATAAATTCATTTTAACTTCCCATTTATTCCAGTTTTCTTATCCCTCTATAGCTCTGAGATTAGATTACTAGTCTGCAAACTAACACCAATTAGTCTTGACCACCACTTGGAAAGTCATTCCATGTTTTATGACATCTCATTTTCAACACCTGTAACTGTTTTGAACACCTCAATTGCAACAATATATGATTCTATTTTTCTTTTAATAGCCATGAATGAAGACCTTATGAGAATTTTTAAATGAATTAGCAAAGAAACACCAAATCCCCACACTGAGAGGACATGTGAATATATGATGGTAAAGTGAAATGTTTAGCAATCCATAAATCGATATTAATATCGTTCAGAGCCCAGTAGAAACTTCTTTAGCGTATTGTTAAACTCAGCCGACTTCTCAAGGTGCACAGCATGCCCTGCATCCTTAAACAAGACAAGCTCTGCTCCATCACCCAGATGCCTGCCAGACTCAAACAGGGTTAATAAGATGAAACAAAGGGAAACAACTAACATTATGATGCCATGCAACAGTCAAAGTGTGCAAACCTTTTCAACCTATTTCCCAACTCAAGTGGAAAGATCTGATCATGCTCCCCCCAAATTATCAGTGTTTCCTGCATGGCAAGTAGGGGAACACATTCTTGTATGTGAAAGGGAAATATTAAAAAAGAACGAACTCAGCTCTTCATAACAACACATCATATTTTCAGGATGCACAGTTTAAGATAAAAGGTGAAAAGAATATCTGGCCACTCATCATTGCCAATGTTTCTTTTGTTTCAAGAACAAGTGAATTAACTTTCTTCAGTCTGATGATTGGAAGTTGCAAAACTTGCATAGCAATGGAAAATAAGGGATGGTAAGCATAAAACTTATTAACAATTACTGACGTATGAATGGGATCAAAGCATTTCAGACACATAATCCCATGATACAAGAGGAGTTTTGTGCTGAGATCAAGTCTCTTTTCATTGAAGAAATATGCAATTTATCAACTAGCTGACACCATATTAGAAAAATTAACAGCGGTGACTTCGTATTCTTTCTTGTCCTTTACCTGATGTATAACAGGAAGATCAGAAGCTTTTCTGCCTGCAATTAAGTGGTTGATCAACTCTACTCTCTCATCTCTTCTATCTGCAAACATATTCTATGACATTGAAAAGTAATTAGGCATTTTGCAAAACATATCAAATGTTAGAAATTGACTGCAAATAAATCAGAAAACAAAGGACAGTATCTCCATTTTCAGCCAGTCTTAGATATTCAAGCCTCAAGGTGACAAGGAATAACTAAACTTACAATTATGATATCATGAAGTAGACAAGAAGGGACCATTTTTGGAGCCCTAGCAAACGAAAGTTTCAACAGTGTCTTGAGATTAGCAGCAGTCTGTGGCAGTAAAATGCTTTTGGCGGTTGCCAAGTCAGATACCTTGAGAACCCCTTCCTTCAAATCTTTTTCTTCCAAACAAACTCCAGCAGCAACAAGGGCCAACTTCTGAACGGCATCTGGATACAGCTGTGCTAAGCGATAAGCTACAAAACCACCATAACTTACTCCCACAACATGGAACTTAGTAACTCCTAATTTTTCCATCAGTTTCATCACACATTGAGCTTGAAATAACTCTGTTCTCTCAGGCCTTGTTGTAAATGATTTTCCAAAGAAAATGAGATCTGGTACATACAGATTAAAGTGGCCACGAAAAGCCCGAATCTGGGAGCTCCATTGCCACATTGCATTAGCCCCTAGGCCATGCAGAAGTATTAAAACAGGTTTGTTCCTGGTCTTTTTGGGGACCCAACAATGCATTTTCGTGCCATCCTCCAATTCCACTAGCTTCGATTTCATTCCAGCAATCCTAAAGTAGATATGATAATATCGATCTCCTGAAGCCGTTAAACTAAAGC
>LPNX010063946.1:80135-97599 GCA_001517045.1 Pseudotsuga menziesii
AGCTAGCCATGGTTTGCGCTCAATGCCCTTATGGTTAGAGATTGCCTTCACTTCAAAGCGCACGCAGAGCCAAATTAGTAGGCTTTCACTGTTTGTCCCCACTTTCTATATTAGGGGAAAGATTATCCATATGGTGATGATTGTAAGTGGTCCGCACAAACCTCGCCTCCCAGCCACAGCGACAATGTGAATGCCTAATAAGCACAGAGAGTTACATTTAAACCCTAATCTTTGCCCATTACAATTATAAATAAAATCATGGTTTAGGACAGAAATCTACAGTAGCTAGTAGCCTAGTTGTTAATTGGAAAGGTTCGAAGCTAATAACTACCGAACATTGAATTAACCAGATCAGATACCAGGATTGGTTGAGAGAAGGATATTCATGCATTCACAACAAATTGCAAAGATGCCTCTAAAATAGCCACGCCATGATCTGATCCAAGCTCCTCCCCTAATCAATAAGCATACATTTGGCCCTACTCATAGCTTTCTAACAATGGCTACACAATCAGGGAAATAACGATTTTGTGGAATTCGAATAGAATTTTTGCAAGCTATTGAGTAAACACATGTATTAAATTCCAGACATTAAATAAACCAAGAACAGAATTGTGTGCGATGATCTCACCTAGAAGACGTATCGCAATGTGTAGGGCCGAATCAATTGTACTGAAATTGGTTTCTGTAACCCTGTGTTGAATAATCCTTCGGGATTACTTGTAAATAATATTTTAGTTATTAGTTAGTAAAATCTAGTTAATAATCTCGTTATCTAACTGTAGATAACGGTTTTGATCTCCTTTATATGTAACACTCATTCACATAATAAATTATTGATTTGCTGAGGTTCTTCACGGCCTGTGTCACCCTGCAGCTCTGATCCGATAAGCATCCACCATCATTCAAATTCTGCCCATGTATTCATCGGGCTTCCAAGTTCCCTCCACAAATCTATTGAATTATCCTTTCCCATGGCTTACCTGGGATTGGCATTTTTTCGTCTGTATTTATGGTTCTTCTCCTGTGGTTTCTGTTTATTTGGAGTCTAACCTTCCTTTCTTCTGGGTTTGTCACAGCTTCCTATGGCACGCTGCGAATTTAGAAGTTGGAGGAGTCTGAACTCTTGAAATTGATGTCGACTTGTCTGTTATGGGATTCGCTTTCAATTCTCCAATGACCAAGTCAAAAGTCTTGGGTATATATAGTTTTGTTAATCAGGTTGGGACCCAATCCCGATTTATCTGCACAGCTCCCCGTACTTATCCAACCCATGAAGGTATAGCCCTCGTCCTTATCCAGCCCATCGTGACAGTCATATATACAGTTCTGTTTACTGGCTTATCCAGCCCATCGGAGCAGGAACAGGAACAGTCATAAACACAGTTCTATTTTCTCAATGGATTCAGTTGAGTTGGGCAAATTTTATTAAAAATAATAGTTTTTATCAATTTGGTGTATAAGATTCCTTTATGCTCGTGACAATATCTATTACTATATTGAATAATTATTATTATTATAAGAAAATCCATAAATTAATGTATCTTCTAAGCAAGGAATTAGCATTTTCCCTTCATGAATCACTATAATGTACTATTATATAGAATTTAATGGTTTATTTGTTTATATATATATATAGTATTAAATTTATTATTTTAAAAAGTAAAATCAAATTATATATCAATCTATCTTAAACCTAGATATAAGTTCAAAGTAAGGGATTGGATTTCTTGACCTGTAAGTTTTTAAGTTTGTTTCTTGACGTGTGTAAAGTTTAAGATTAAAAAATTACACCCCAAAATCTAAGTTTAAGATGGATCTATATTGGTTTTAATTTTTACTTTTTTGAGTAAAAATTAAAATTGACCTAACATATGTTACCAAACAACTTTATTTAATTTAATGTTTTTGGTCACATTTTTTTTTTCAGAAGAAAAGAGTTAATCCTTGGTATTCATTATGAATCAAAGGAAATGGTTACATATGAGAGATAACAAGAAATTCAGTCCCAATGGCAGAAATAAGTTCCATCCACAATCCTTTAACTAACAACAAAAAACTGGGGCAAGAGATCACATTCTTTATGTAGTGGCTAGAGCTCTCCCCACAGCGTTCGAAGAAGGACACCATGCAAGTCAAAAGAGAGCACAAGATGAGCCTAGGCTGATTATCCCAGGAGGCACTCGGGGGAGTGACTAATCCAAGATAGATTGAACCTCCTCCAAGGAGGGCAAGACATCCAAAAACCATAAAGAAATGTCATGATGCAATCACAAAGGAGACACTGCTCCATCAAAAGAGCTCTACAAGAGTTGAAATTCACCTCCCCAATGATATCATCTTCATAAGATTCCATGAAGGAAAAGAGGCCAGAGGCCATAGAGAGTGCCTCCTTGGATAAACAATCTTCCCTCATGTTGTGCTCTCTATAAACATGTTGAAAATCCAACATGTGAAAGGAGTATTTCAACATAGAGATATTGTCACACTAGTAAACCAAATCCAAGACTGACAGAGCTTCCTTGTTATTTTCCCAATTGATCACAACTGAAGAGTCTCCATAAACATGGAGAGAGGGGAGACCAATAGCCTCTGCAAAATAAAGCAATACCCAGAGAGCTAGTATCTATTCCCTTGTATTTGTGTTGTGTCCACAACCCAATTTTAAGTTGAAGGAGTGACTCGAATTGATAGCCAAGAGAATGCCAGCCCCTCCGATCGAGCGTGTTGTAGCCCCATCAAAAAAACCATAAGGGTACTTAAGCACCGGCTCAGGTCCCACCAGCTCAGGTCCCACCACCCTTACTTTCTTAGTTTTACCTGTTGAGGGAAAAACACGCATTAGAGACAGAATTTGATTACAAGTGGAGATCGGTACAACAATCCTGTCCTCAAAGGTAGCAAGGTTGCAAGTGATCCAAATGCTCTAGATAATGAAAAGAGGAAGATGAGTGCACCCCAGATCAAGATGAAACCAATCTTCTAAGTTCTCCAAGAGGAAGGGGTTGGACCACGGGATCACAACACCAAATATTTTACAAAGTCTATCTATGATGTTCAGAGCAAAGTGGCATCCAATGAACAAGTGACTTACAGATTCCTCATTACCCTGACACAAACAACACCGACTGGAGCCATACCAACCATTTCTTTTTAAATTGTCCCAAGTTAAAATACAGTTCTCCACTACAATCCAAAGAAAACATTTGATCTTTAGAGGGATTGTATAGGCCCAAATCCGCGTGATAACTTTATTGTGAGTTGGTTGTAATGCAGATGATGCAATCAAGTCATAAGCTAGGTTGGCAGTGACCTCCCCATTCTTCTGGTTGTGCGTCCAGAGTAGCGAGTCCTTCTGTCCACTTAGCCTGATGCCTCCATGAGAAGGTTCATTTACGTAGCAGTTCCACTCTTCGTTCCACCTTCCTCCTAAGTCCAAGTCATCAGTCGTCAGCCAATAGGACTGGTTATTTAATCCCTCACCCAAGTTTCAGGCATTTTGAAGAGAGTGCAACCCATAGTCATACAAATAATCCCTGAGGTATTCAGACAGAACAAAGGATGAGTCCAATCCTACAATTGGGTCAACACCCAGTTTGATGTAATTTCCAATACCAACTTTCTACTAATCCAAGAGAGAGCTCTCAAAAATCCATTCCAGAAGAAAGACGTACCTCTAACCGAGAAGCATCTTTTACGTAGCCAATCATCCAAAGCAAGGTCTTTGATGTACTTTTTGCTTATGATTTGATGCCATATGCCTGTGCCATTTAGAGCTATACAGAGACTCTTCAGTCTTAGTGATGTACTAAACCATTCTAAATTTTTTATGTTCCAGCCTCCAAACTCCAGAGGCCTGGACAGAGACTGCCAGTCAGCCAGATGCAGTCGATGTTTGTCCATAGAGCTTCCCCGAAGGAAGGAGAACATACACTGACACAGTCTGTTAAGGATATTTTTAGGCACATGAGCCAATTCGAACTAGTACACAGATAAATCGGTAAGGACTGCTCTGATGAGGATTAATCTTCCACCCAAGGAGAGGAGTCGGTATGACCATAGACTGATTCTCTTTTCAAAGCTTTTTAAGATCCATCTCCAATCATTGATACCATAGCTTAGGGGCTTGAGATGGTAACCGAGGTACTTGAATCCTACCTCAATGGGGTCCATTTTGCAGGGAAAAAGAGATGAGATTTTATCCAATACCCCATCTTCCACTTCATTGAAAAGAAAGGAGGATTTTCCCACACTAATACACATTCCTGAAGCTGAATAGAAAATATCCAGTATAACATCAAAGGCCTACCACTCTTGGAGCATCCCAATCCCAAAAAGTACTACATCATCAACAAAAATCAAGCGAGTTAGGGCTAGGGAGGAGGATATTTTTATACCTTTAACCTTCCCTTTATTTTGAGCATCCTTGATAAGAAGACTGATCCCTTCTATGACCAGAAGAAAGAGCAGTGGGGAAAGGGGGCATCCCTTCCTGATGCCACGAGAAGCTCTAAAAAAAACAGATGGAGTTCCATTGACCAACACTGAGAAATTAGAAGAAGTCATGCATCCCATGAACCAATTCACCCCCATAACGGGGATACCAATTTGCAAAAGAATGAGCCTCAAGAAGGTCCAGTTGACACGGTCAAAGGCTTTGACCAGGTCCAGTTTGAGTGCCAGAGCACTCATTTTTTTTATAGAGTGAAGTATTTCCTGGGTGTTACCCACGGGCTCAATAATTTTTTTGTTCTTGAGGAAGTCGAACTGCTCTGCAGAGATGGACTTATCTAAGAAATGCTTCAGCCGGTTGGCAGCAATCTTGGAAATTAATTTGTAGATCAGATTAAATAGGAAAATGGGACGAAAAATAAACAAAGGTTTGAGGCCTCTCACACTTGGGTATAAGAGTAAAAAAGGTCGAGTTTAGGGAAGTGATCACTCTCCCCTCTTTCCTTGATAATTCCACAGCTTTAGGTAGGTACAACCCCACTAAATCAAAGAACCAGAGGTAGAACTCGACCAGCCATCCATCTGGGACAGGGATTCTGTCCCTTTTAAAGGCTTCAAGGGCTCCTTCAACTTCGCCAAGGGTCACTTTAGAGGTGAAGACATCAGCCTTGTCCATAGATACAAGAGAAGGAAAGATTTGGATAACCTTCATCTGATCAGTGATATTTTCCTTACCAACATCCTTGAAAATCTCCAAGAAGTGCTTCACTCCCAATTATTTGAGTTGATCAATTTCTTCCACCATCACATCCTCCTCATTTTTAAGGACCCAAATAACATTAAAGTTTCTACATGCAGAAGATAAACTATGGAAGAATTTAATGTTTGCATCCCCTAATTCGGTCCATTTAATTCTTCTTTTCAACTTCCAGGTCAAGAGTTCATGTGCCAAATAATTCTCTTTGTACCCCTTTAGGGATAAAAGGAGGTTCATCCCATCTTCTGTGAGAATTTATAAGAGGCAGGATGCCAGGAGGGATTGTATTTCCAATTCAATCTCAAACAATTCCTTTTCCATGGAAATCTTTTTCTTTTTCACCCAGTCCTTGACCTCGGATTTGAGTCTTTTGAGTTTTAAAACAAGATGAGACATATCATCATCAACGCATGAGGACAACTTAGAGGTCCAACTAACTTCAACCATATTAGAGAATCCCTCCTCCATGAGCCAGGCTCGATTAAATTTAAAGGGATAGATGTGCGAAGAGGAAGTGGAGTTCTATTCCATACACACTGGATAGTGATCAGATACTTCCGAGGGATGGGACTACATTCTATGCCTCTTAATGTGAGGAATTAGAGAGCTGGATGCTAAAAACCTTTCCAGCCTCTTGTTGATACCCTCATCACCCACATGACCATTCCTCCAGGTAGGACCAGCACAAAACAGAGCCATATCAATCATATTGGAATCTTTTAAAAGGTGAGAGAAGTAGGGTTCCAAAGGATCCAAACAATTTTTTTTCCCCAAATCTCTGCATCAGTAAGGGTGAAGTTTAAGTCACCAGCCAAAATCAAATTAGGTAGTCCAAAAATACCCCCAACAACCACATTATGCCAGAAAGAGGCCTTGTTAATGTAGGGGCCATAACAGTTGAGTATAGAAAACTTAGAGGTTGAGCCCCGAAACTTGGCCTTTACCAGAATACCAGCATAGGTCACAAAGGATTTACAACAGGCAGAAAGGGGGTTCCAACCAGTCAAGAGACCTCTCGAGAGGCCTACCGAGTCAATGGCACAGAATTCCCACCAAGACAGAAGTTTGGAGAAGGAAAGAAGCACATGAAAATGGTCACACATGGTCTGTTGAAGAAGAATCATGTCCGGAGTGTTAGAGAGGAAAAGATATTGGAGGGTTTTTTGTTTGGTAAACCCCTCGAAACCTCGCAAGTTCAGTGAAATAATATTCATAAGGGGCCACGAATTGTGGATGATGCTGCTCTAAGCACCCCGAGGGAGGAAATGGAAGGAGAGGGAGAGGATGAATCCCTGGCTGCATTTTTTATCCTTACGGAGAGGGGAGTAAAGGGAATCCTTGCCCCCCGAAAGGTTCAGAGGAAGGTTTCTTCTTGGATTTTCTGATAGTTACATTTTCAAATCTTATGGAGTCCAAAGGGAGGGTTGACGGCAAAAGGGGATACTTAGCAGAGAAAAATGAGAGGGACTTCATTAGTGAGGGGTTAGTGAATTATGGGGAGTTTCTTCAGCTGTCAGGTTGCAGACCAATAGGATTTGGATCCCCAGTGTAGGAGAGGGGAGGGAAATCTTCAGATTTGAACAAGGGGGGATCATCCCCAGTCACCTAGGGAGTAGAAGTCACGTGGACCGACAACGAGAGTAAGGCACCTGAGTCCTCTGCAGGGATTGGAGAGGAATACATGAAAGAAGGGTTAGGGAAGGCCTCAGGATTAGGTTTAACCAGTCAAACATCCGAAGGGGGGACACTGTTTGAAAGAGTAGCCAGAGAAATACAATTTTCAACATCCTGAATGCAGAGGAGTTCTCCCTTAGTTAGATCTTCATAATTGGTGGGAGAGTAAGATCTATACACACCTTCAAGAGGACATGAAGTGCAAGTCAGCGCTTGAGGTGGGATCGATGAGGAAGATCTATCTGAGGGAGAAGAAAACCCCTTTGAGACTGAAGGAGAAGCGCCTTGTAGGAGAGCGGGGCAGTAACGACGGAGGTTCCCGACCTCATGACAAAATTTTCACCGGAACTGGATGTTCAAATAATCAATTATTTGACAAAGAGTTGTTTCATTGCACGAAATATCAATTTCTGCTAGCAGTCCCTTGGAAATGTCCATCTCAACCAGAACTTTTTCCATCCTTTTATCGAAAATGAGCTGGAAGTCATCCTCCATGGCCACAAAGCGCCCCAAAGAGTTAACAAGTCCCACAAGAAAATATTTGCTCCACAGTGGGAAAGGTAATGTAGGAAGAAGAACCCAAAGGTGTCTCTTAACTACTCTCTCTCGAAGAGGGTCAAAATTCGAGTGCCATCTGCTAAGCACTAGTGAACCCTTGTTAGTGGTCCATAGAGTATTAAGGATTAGAGTCACATCCTTATCTTCCAAGAATACAAAGACCATCTAATTATTTACTATCAGTATGATAGTTGACACGTAATTTAAAAGTGGTTTCCAATGAACAGTGGCCCATTCCACCCATTCCTTCTTTCCCATACAATAGTATTCAAGCTAACCCACCAAGGCCCTGCAACAAAGAGCCTCTACCCTGTCTACATATGTTAAGTAGGTGACAACATCTCCCCATACTAGAGTGTAGAGAACCTTGCTACTATCAACGTACAATAATACAATGTTCCAAATAACTATATCTTCCAACTTTGTCAATTAGGTCTAGCTCAAGTGGTTGTGAGATTGAGTGTTATCCTTCCCATCCAGGTTTTATTCTCCTTAGTGACATGTTGAGGTCATATTTTGAATATTGTTGTAGTGGCATCTATCCTTGTTGTCAACTTGGCCATGTGTCATGAAGAACCCTTGTTTACCATTCTCAAAATGAGGGGAAATGCCTAGAGGTTTACCACAGGATAATTACCTAGAAAAAAAACTATACCTTCCAACAAAAATCCCAATGATTTTCTCTAATCTTTATCAAGACATCACTAACTCTGAAAGGCATACTCTTTCCTACCCAACTTTCAAATTATGTCTAAAGATGCCCGACCACCCCTCAATTCTTGATATCAACATACCTTTTAGGTGCATCCTTTGAAAGTGAACCTATTTTTTATTTAAATTCTCTAAATATAGTGTGTAAGATATGTCATCAGATATAATTTTAGCCTCCAAGACTGTATTCATTATATGATCAAGTGCTAGATTGGAAATATGGTGTTAACAACCAAAATTTTATCACCCACTTTGTCACCATTTTCATCACCATTATGCATTATAATCAACAATATCATTTTCCATCCCATCTCATCCATATGACCTAAGGGAATGACCAAATTTCCAAAAAAATAAATGTCAAACTAAAAAATTGACCATAACTAAAGAGTCACACCTTTTCCTATGAAAAACTTGACCACCAGAAAACCTACGACTTGGTCCCAAAAGTAAAATTTCAATATTAGTCATTATTTCACGCTTCCCCAATGGAAGTAGTGGCTAAAAGTGGACACACAAATTGACATGGTCGAAACTAAGAACAAATTTAACTTCCAAAACCCTAACCTCTCCACTAAACAATCAATGCAATGGAAAGCATACACAATGGATCTAGATCTTATTTTTTACCACTACTATGCCTATAAAAGAAACCCTCATGATCAGCAATGTATCCAACCATTCTCATATACACAAAAGCATCGTTATGCCATCGAATTTTCATTACAAAATATAAATAGACCACATCCTTCTTTTGACTTTCACCTTAAGGGGAATCATCGCCTCACACTTGGCTGAATTTTGTGACTACAAGGATACTAACAAACCTACCCTTGGATCAGTTTTGGAGGTCCATGACTCTCAATAGATAGTACCAGGGTGTGTTTGTATCATTTAAATTATTTGTGTATTATTAATAATCACATCCTTTAACATGTTGCACTTTCTTTCAATGTTTGGTTTCTTAATCTTTATTTGCATGCATGTTTGAGAATGTTTATCTTTAGTTTAGTGCAGTATAGTTTAGATTAATTTATGTTTCCATTTCTGTAACACCTCGATTTTTGACCCCGTTGCCTTAGATGTATATGATGTATATATTGTAAATAATAATGGTGCGGAGCTAAAGGGAAAGGCCCCACCATCGATTGGTTATGCTATGTTTCGGATTGAAATTGTCACCGATGGTATATCGGGGCATGCGGCATACATATTAATTTTCGTTATCATGTAAATATACATCTTTAATTAAATAAACCCAACCAGCTATGCTCACTGCAACCATAATGAAAAGGGCATGATTCTTACAAGGATAAGGGGGGGGAATTGTCAACCCTTGGGCTGTGGGGGAAAATCCATGTGTCCCCACCCTATTTGATTGCTCATCCTCCCTTGTCTTATCCAACTACCACCATTAAAAAAAAACTGCTGCTGTTAGTTGGGGTAGTTATGGCTGGGAGTGGGGTGTGGCAGGCAAAAAAACCATCGCCATCACTCCAACGGACTCTCCCTCATCCCATTCTCTCCACAACGGGAGGGGAACACTCACGCACTTACTACTCGCCATTCTAGATGGTCGCTCATTCTCACACAAGGAAGAACATCATGTGTCTCACGCAAAGGAACTCTTTCTCTGTTTGGTCTCACGCAGCCAAGAGAGGGAACCATTTTGACTGTCATTCACATTTTCCACAGAGATAAATCTGGCGTGTTTCCAACGTATTTGGGATCTGGTGTAAGTCTTCTCTCACGCACTGGGTTTTGCATTGTTTTTACTCATGCAGCGAGCTGGGAACCATGTTCTTCACCCACAATTTCCCTACGAAGGGCCATTTTCCGTCTCTCTGTTGTGCATATGTTTTCCTCACCAATTGTGGCTTCGTTGTCCAGGACGAACTGTTGTTTTCCCCATGTTTGTTGGTTGTGTATGCTTTTACGTTTTGGGACCGCAATAGGTTGTTTTGGAGTCGTTTTGGCCATGAGAGGGACAAGAATGAATCAGGAGTTGTTATTCCCTATCCAAGCTATGAATCGCTTGGGTGACTGCATGTATGCAGTGGTTGGTCTTTGGACTATGTTGGAAGTAGGGATGGGGGCTCGGTTTGCTTGATAAAACTGGTGTGTTTGGAAACCACACAGACAGAGCTAGAGGGCTGGATTTCTTCTCCACAACCCCTGAATAGCACTGGAAGGGAAGTCAGGGCCTGAGGGACTATGTAGCAGAGAAGGGACTGATTCCTTGTGTTGGGTGTGTGTGGGTGTCTTAGAAGTCAGGATAGTTCTGGTGTAGGTGTTCCTAGCTCTGTAATGGGCTCACCAGCTTAGCATTTAGCCTTTCCCAGCTCCTCGATGGCCTGATAAACCTGACCATGTTGGCTTGGCTGTCTTGTTGATGGCCTGATAAAACCCAACTGTGTTAGCTTGGCTGTGTGTTGTGTATCCTTGGCTATGTGTAAGCCTGCTTGTTCCTTATTCCTTGGGGAATCATGCCCAACTCGAGGGTGGCAACGTTGCTGAGAGATTAGGGAGCACGTTGGCCTATGGTTGGGTGGAACGTTACAGCGACGTAGCTGGTTGTGGAGCGAGTTCCTTATAAGATAAGTAATCTTGTCTATTTTACTTCTGCAATTATATTTACTGTCAATGCATATGATGAACATGTTGAATGCTTGTATGAACGCATGTTTGCTTCCGCTGTGTATGATGAATAATCATGTATGCATGTTCTAGTTCAAAGCATTTTGTTTCAGCATTTTATGTACATACGTGTTCATGGGGCAATTGCCTAGATGGTTAATGCCATGGTAGCATCCTCTTCGCTGGTCGGAGGGCCGGGGATGTTACAGTGTGGTATCAGAGCTCATGTTGTAGCATGGGCCTGAATGGGCCATGAAAGATGCAGTGACAGAGGCAAGATTCCCTTTTTCCCAGCAGAGATCAGAAGTTTATGACAAAAAACTTCCATAATTTTTTTTTGTCTAAGTGTTTGAACTGTCGGTCCATTGGAAAAATTCGTGGGAAGGACTTCCGATGTAGCGGAGAACTAGGCGGAAGCACACCCGATGGAGGATAGTTGGAAGAAAAATTGTGGAAATTTTCTAAGTGTTTTGGCCATCGACACATCGGAACACCTAGAAAGATGGATTGTCGATACTTAGCCGATCGAGCGCCGCCATTGCGGATGGCTAGATCACTATGCTCCCGACGGGTAAGGCCTCCGACCGCCGACGTAGTAAAGAAAGTTCAAAATTTTTCTAAGTACCAAAAACGTCGCCCATTGGAAGTAGAAAGTGGTTCATGCACCCGCCGTTTTGGAATCCTATAGCACTAGCCTTCCTACGAGAAGAGACTACCGATACCGATCAGGTTATGCCTCAGCAGATTGGGCCGCCGATCGAAAGAAGATGGGCCGCCGTTGCGGTTGCTGATGGAACTATTTCGTCGACAGAAAGAAGAGAATTGAGCCGATCAAGCGGCGAAAAGGAAGACTAAAGGGAAAATTTTGATAAGTCCTGGAGTCGTCTGCCATCGGCGATGGTTAGTTGAACACATTGCCGACACCTAGTTAATTCAGTTGCCGATGAGCTACGTCAGATGAAGTTCGTGGTTTGGACCGTCGATGCGTCGGAAGAAGAGTAGTTGAACAGACCAACGATGAGGTCAGAAGGATTTAATTGGTTGCTGGTCGTCGTTGCGGCTTCCCATGGAACTAGCCGCCCCATGAGTAGTGGGTCTGATCGCCGATATCCTGGCATCGCCGATAGAGATCCGAAGCCTAGATGAATACGGATCTGACACGCCGGAGAAAAGTAGACGAACAGATCGCCGATGAACAGCGGAAGAAGCTAGTTGTTTTGACTGCCGAGATGTTGGAATTAAATTGGGAAGAGGTCTGATTGGGGAAAAGGAAATTTTGAGTTTTCCGTGGGATTTCCTAGCAGATTTCGACTATTTTTCAGCGGTTTTTCAGGGCTGAAAAGGAGAAAGTGGCAACGATCTTATGCGCCAGATTGCACGAAAATTGAATATTTAGAAAAAAAAAAAAACGAGGGCGCTGCCCTTGACCCACCCTGCAGTGGCGGAAGCCACAAGGGGGCAAGCCCCCCTTGACCCCCGTTGTCCCCCTCAGACAGACGTTCTTTGATGAAGAAAATCTTGTGTCGAGAAAATTTGTTATTTTATGATTTTTCCAAGAGAAGGTAAGTAAATCTGATTTATATCAATGTTATGCATCTAACAGTTGTGTTACTAACACGTTTGCAGAATCATAGTCACCTTCAAGAGCAGTATTCTAGGCAGTGCAGTTTGGTAAGTAAGTTTCGGTTCAGTTATGAGAACCCATGATGGGTATGATGCTCGGCATTCTTACGAGCGAGTATAAGATGCCATGGGAGAAAATGACCGTAATGGAAATGATGACATAGAGTCTAATGGAAGAAGGTTCCAAGAGACACCATCAGATGTTGCAGCCACCATGAGAAGCTTGGTTAAAGCCCAGGAAGAGCAGCATCAGTTGAATGCTGCCATACTGCAGAGTTTGACAGAATTACAGAGAAAGATAGACTCTAGACAAGGTACAGCAAGACCAGAAGGCAGTAAGAGCAGTACTAGGAGAAGAATAAGGACTTCTAGTGGACCATTTGACTCCAAAGAATCCAGGGGGGACTCAAGCTCTTCTTCTCATAAAAGAAAAAGAAAGAGACACCATAGGGATCACTCTTGGGATGAATTTAAGAAAGCTAAACCTCCTACATTTGATGGTGAGGTAAAGACTGGACAAGAGGCTGAAGCTTGGCTTCTTGGGATAAAGAAATACTTTCAAGTGCATGATTATTCGAGAAACATGAAGGCAAGAGTTGCCATATTCAATCTGAATGGAAGAGCATCCATTTGGTGGGAACACTTCAAGCAAGTAAAGAGGATCAGTGAAAGGAGACTTAAGTGGAAATAGTTCAAGAAGTATTTCAAGCAGAAATACCTCTCTGACAGGTATTATGATGACAAGATTAAGGAGTTCCATGAGTTGAGATTGGGATAGTAGACCATGGAAGAATATGCAAATAAGTTTTTGGAGCTGTTGAGGTATGTCTGGTACATCAGAGATGAAAAAGTGAAGGTCCAGCATTTTCTTGGTGGATTACCTCAGTCTTACAAAGATAGAATTGAGTTTAATGAACCTAGAACTCTTGAAGAAGCAATAAGGAAGGCTAAGTATTGCTATGAGCAAAACAAAGGTAAACCGGATTACCATAAGGCATGGAAGGACAAGAAGAATGAGAATTTTGACCAAATAAAGAAAGGTTTCAAACCTTCTAACTTTAGGAATCAGCAGAAGCAACCCTCCCAAGCTGCGAGTAAACCAGTTGGAGTGACAGGAGAAAAGCCTAAAGATCCACAACAGAATAGAGGGCCACTTCAATGTTGGAAATTTGGAGGACCCCACATGCGCAGGAATTGTCCACTCGAGAATGAGAATGAAAGAACGACTTACAACATTCAAGAAGCAGAAATAGTGGGTCAAGTAGCAAGGGCAATCCCTAGGATCTATGCAGCACTGGAGGACCGCCAGGAAGATCACCAGTTAGTTGTGGTTGAAGTAGCAGGTAAGATTTTTGAACAATCTATTTCCATTTTGATTGACTGTGGTTCTACTCACATTTACATTACTCCTAGAGTAGTGGAGATTTGTGCTTTTAAGAAGGTAAAGCATAGGAAGTCTTGGTTAGTTCAGCTAGCCACTGGAACTAAGTGAAAGGTTAGTAAAGTGGTAGATAAATGTCCATTGGTCATGAAGGGATTGGTCACTTGTGTGGATCTGAATGTTCTACCACTTGGTTCCTATGATGTTCTCATTGGAATGGATTGGTTAGAATCTCACAGGGTGAAGCTTGACTGTTACAATAAGAATTTCGAATGTATGAATGAAGAAGGGAACCTAGTAGTTGTGAAAGGTATTCCAAAGGTGATTTCAATACGACAGGTTTTAGCAATGTAGTTAAAGAAGTTCTGTAGGAAGGGTTGCCAGTTGTATGCAGCTCAGATTTTGGAGGCAACAGACGATGAAACTCCAAGGTTGGAGGATTATCAGGTGTTACAGGAATTCAGGGATGTGTTTCCTGATGAGATTCCAGGGCTTCCTCCAAAGCGGGACATTGATTTCACAATTGAACTTGTGCTAGGAGCAGCACCAGTGTCCAAGGCACCCTACAAGATGAGTACATTGGAGATGTTAGAGTTGAAGATGCAACTACAAGAGTTGTTGGAAAAGAAGTATATCCGGCCGAGTGTGTCTCCTTGGGGAGCATCAGTTCTGTTTGTAAAGAAGAAAGATGGTACACTCAGGTTGTGTATTGATTACAGACAATTGAACAAGGTTACTGTGAAGAATAAATACCCTTTGCCTAGGATTGATGACCTCTTTGATCAAATGAGAGGAGCAAAGGTATTTTCTAAGATTGACTTGAGGTCTGGTTACCATCAGGTGAGAATCAAGGATGAAGACATTCATAAGACAACCTTCAGGACAAGGTATGGGCATTATGAGTTTGTAGTGGTACCATTTGGTCTCACAAATGCACCAGCTACATTTATGTTCCTTATGAATAGTGTCTTCAGCAGGTATTTGGACAAGTTTGTTCTTGTTTTCCTTGATGACATTCTTGTTTATTCTAAGAATGAGAAAGAATATGAAGAGCATTTGATATTAACATTGAAATTGCTCAGGGAGCACCAGTTGTATGCAAAAATGAGCAAGTGTGACTTCTATAGAGATAGAATTCAGTATTTGGGTCATATTATCTCAGAGGAGGGTATATCTGTGGACCCTGAAAAGATTGAAGCCATTATGAATTGGCCTACTCCAAGAAATGTGACAGATGTAAGATCTTTTATGGGACTTGCAGGATACTACCAGAGGTTCATCGAGGGATTCTCCAAAGTTCCACATGCCATCACTTCTTTGCAAAAGAAGGGGATGAAGTTTGAATGTACATTGAGGTGTGAAGAAAGCTTCCAGCAATTGAAGAATATTCTCACCATTGCACCCGTATTGAAAGTTGCAGATCCGGAGAAAGATTTTGTGGTGTGTACCGATGCATGCAGACAAGGGCTTGGAGGAGTCCTTATGCCGGACAACCATGTGATATGTTATGAGTCAAGAAAGCTGAAGGAGCATGATAAGAACTATGCCACTCATGATCTAGAGCTTGCAGCCATAGTACATTCTCTCAAGATGTGGAGGCATTACTTGATGGGTAGAATATTTGAGCTCAGAATAGACCATTGTGGTCTGAAGTATCTATTTGATCAGCCTACTCTGAACGCTAGGAAAGCAAGATGGCTGGAATTTTTATGTGAATTTGATTTTGAAATCAAGCACATAAAAGGGAAAGAGAATAAGGTAGCTGATGCACTCAGCAGGAAGGTGCAGGAAATGCATGTGGCATCTCTTAGTATTTGCCAATTAGATTTGAGGCAACATATTGTTAGTCATGCTGCTGGAGATGAATTGTATGAGCAGGTAAAAGACAAATTGCAGCAGCAAAGTCTTGAGAAGAGGTACGAGGGATATAAATTGGAAGAAGATGGAATTCTCACTTATAAAGGTAGAATTTATATTCCGAATGTATCATGTTTGAGGAGAATTGTTATGGATGAAATCCATCAAGCTCCATATTCTGGTCACCCAGGATATCAGAATACAATTGCTACAGCTAGAAAGCAGTACTTTTGGCCAGGAATGAAAAATGATATGGCTGAGTACATTTCGAGGTGTATTAAATGTCAACAGGTAAAGGTTGAGCATCAACACCCTGCAGGCTTGTTGCAGCCTTTGCTAGTTTCGGAATGGAAATGGGAAGTTATTTTCGTGAATTTTATTACAGGATTGCCGATGACTTGGAGACAACATAATTCCATCATGGTTGTGGTAGACAAGTTGACAAAGGCAACGCATTTTATACTGGTTAATTCCACGCATAAGACTGATGACATTACAAAGATCTTCATGAAGGAGATTTTCAAATTGCATGGATTTCCAAAGGCAATAGTCTCTGATAGAGATGTCAAGTTCACTTCCAAATTTTGGAAGGGGTTGTTTGCAGATTTGGGTACAAAGCTAAACTTCAACACTGCATACCATCCTTAGACAGATGGGCAGACATAGAGAGTTAATCAGGTGCTTGAAGACATGCTTCGCATGTATGTGATGGACAAACCGACCAAGTGGGAAGATTACTTGCACTTGGTAGAGTTTGCTTATAACAATGGACAGCAGGCATCCTTGGGGATGAGTCTGTATGAAGCTTTGTATGGAAGAAGGTGTAGGACACCTGTGAATTGGGATAATCCAGTGAACAGAGTTGTGCTTAGACCAGAGTTGCTCAAGGAGATGGACAAAGAGGTTATAAAGATTAGACAGAATCTGAAAGCAACACAGGACAGACAGAAAAGCTATGCAGATAAGCATAGGGTGAACAGGGAGTTCAGTGTTGGGGATCATGTTTACCTCAGAGTGAGGGCAAGGAAGAGTTCCTTGAAGCTTGGAAGTTGTGCCAAGCTGTCACCAAGATATTGTGGGCCATTTTAAGTGATTGAAAGGATAGGACCAATTGCATATAGACTTGCATTGCCTGCTAGCACTAGAGCTCATAATGTTTTTCATGTTTCATTGCTTAAGAGATATGTACATGATCCTAACCATGTGATAATTTGGGATGTGATTCAGGTGGAACCCGAGGGAGAGTTCCGAATCGAGCTTGTCCTGTTCTTGTGTGAGAGATTCCATGAAATATGCAAGGCTAGGCATCTTCCAGGTTCGAGCTGTCAGTTTTGTGGCATAGAAGGTCGAAACAAACACTGAATAATCAAGGCACAGCTTCGAGAGGATGGCCAGTACGAGCTGATCATCTTTCTTTTCGATACCACACTGTTTCGGCTGCAAAACTAGTGCTTTGAACTTGGAGAAATATAGCTGCAGGGATTCAAAGCTTGTTGGACTCAGAGAAATCAGCTCATTTTCGATTTGATGTCCCCTCATCTCATCTGTCTTTCCAAAAATATCAGCAAGCTTCTCCCATACTTCATTCGGTGATGTCAATCCATCGAGATGGAATAGGAGGTCTCTGGAAATACTCAAACACAGGAGGCCATAAGCCTCATCCCTCCTGTTGTGCCATTTTATCTTCTCTACAGTTGCATTGGGCTCTACTTCTGTTGCCATAGTCACCCTGTAGAGGCCTTTCGCTCTCAATAGTATCTCCATCTCTGCTTTCCATTCAAATAAATTGAAAGGAGTCAAGATAGTTTTCTGTG
>LPNX010063946.1:97887-118437 GCA_001517045.1 Pseudotsuga menziesii
TAGGTGTAAAACGCTGATCCCAAATCTGTCATGGAGCTTAAAAATTGGAAAAAATGCTTAGGCAAGCTAAAGAGTGGTGGAATGGCAGCTCATACATGCTTTTGCATGGAGAAAAGAGATGAGGATGTGTAGGACAAAAAACTAGTCAACCTCACCTAGTCTAGCTTTTCCTTTTGCCTTAAAACACTGAAAAAGCAGGCAATAAAGCAGAAAAAGTAGAAGGGCACATAGGAGGCCAGGAATAAAGCAGAATTGATTCCTTTAGCTCTCCCATGCGCTACATGAGTCAAATAAGGCAATTTTGACCATTATAGATAGGCAAATGACAACTTGCACAAGGTGGGACACATGAACTAGGCAAATAAGACAAAAGTAATGGAATTAATGTCTAAGTGGGTAAACTATGGGTTGATTATTATAACAGATGAAACCAATATTCTAGGTTCTCAAGGAGGGAGAAGTTGGACCACGGGATCACTAAGTCATATCTTTTACAGAAACTGTCAATAATGTTTAGAGCAAAGGGGCATCCAATGAATAAGTGACTTACAGTTTCCTCATCTCCTTGGCACAAAAATAAGCGACTGGGGTCGTTCCATCCTTTTCTTTTTAAGTTGTCCCAAGTTGAAATATTGTTCTTCACAGCAAACCAGAGAAAGCATTTGACCTTTATAGGTATAGTGCAGGCCCAAATCCGCGAGATAGATTTTTTGAGAGTTGGCTGTAAAGTAGAAGATACAATCAAGTCATAAGCTATGCTGGATGCGACCTCCCAATTCTTTGGATTGTGCATCCATAGAAGAGAGTCATTTTATTCACTTAACCTGGTTCCCCCATGGGAAAGACCATTTATGTAGCAGTTCCATTCTTCCTTCCACCTTCCTCTAAGATCCAAGTCCTCAGTCGATAGCTAGTAGGATAGAAAACTTAGTCCAACACCCAAACACATGACTCATTTTATACACCATTTCATAGTGCTTATTGGTTGCCTCCTCTATGTATTAATATTTTTTCCTTTTACTATTTGACTCCTTGGTGTTGGTGTTTATTTCCTTTTAGAATGACTTAAAACATTTACGATTGTTTCCATATTAATATTGAACAACACCATCAATTTTAGTGAAATCATAAAGGTTGCTCCAATTTGTAGCAAGGCCTACTTCATTTTTTTTCAAAAGTAAAAATCATCATTCTATTCAAAGAGAAAAATAAACCACACTTGTTATTTTTTATGTGCTAGTGCACTTAAAAAAAATGTAAGAAGCATTATGAGTCTCTTATCTTTCATATAACTTTTAAGATTAAAAAGCCTTTCACTATCCAAACAAAAAGGAATGCATTTTCATACCCACTATAGTTAAAAAAGTGCTTCCTCTGCATAGAGGAAGCATGCCATACATAACAATTCAAAAATAGTTACAATAACATCACCATAGTTCTATATACTTTACATTAGTATGGACTTATCCATATAACAATCATATAAACTATGACTAAAAACATATTCAACTAGATAATCAAGGGAGACAATGATCAATATCATATATAAACATCTTTAGAAAAATAAAGAAATTCCTTCTTGGATATTTTCAAACAAAACCTTACCCTCGACTACATGATGACCTTATGTAGATAGTTTATAAACTAGCTCTATTTCTTCTTCTCTATACACATGATTCAAAGACATTTCCTTAAACATGCTAGTTATAACTTTCACTTGATTACCCAATCCGCGAGATGTAGAACAGTTGGTGGCGAGGTATGGTTAAGACGCCCCCTAAGCTGGAAGGTCGCTGGTTCTAATCCCGTCGCATACCAAAAAATCCAACCATCTTAAGGGTTGGTGCGGTCCAGGCTAGGTGCAATCCTCGGGTGATTTTGACGGCTTAGATGCCCCTGGTTTGTGGTTTCTCAGCCAATGGCAACCCTGCTAGTCAAGGGAGTTCCACCACTTTTCCAACAAAAAAAAACTTTCACTTGATTACCCATAGTTTTAAGTGGACATTCAACAATTGGTTTGAACCATTCAACAATTTGATCATCAAATTCAAGTCTTCACATTTTTTTAATAGACTCACCTAACCCTTATCCATTAGAAGTTTTAGTAATAATCTAGGGACATTAACTGTATTAGATAATTTAACAAGCCATCCGTGAGGGTCGCTTTCATCTTGATTGAATGTGTTTCTAAAAGGAAAAGAACACATCTAGCACTAGTTTTACCCCAAATCCCTTGACTAGAACCATCAAAGAAACCTCATTTCCATTCCTTATTTATAATTAACTTTGATAGCAAATCCTTCAAGATTAGATCTATTACAGTGAGAATTTATAGAATAAAGATAAATCTTACCAAGGAAGTCACTTGAAAAGATGTAATTCCATTCTCTTCCAAAAGCATTCGGTTCTTAGCTAACCCTACTCCCCGGGATTTTAGTTTGGGCATTCCCTTTCATACTTTTAACTATTTTTTCCCTCACATGGATCTTAAACACAATTCCATGGTATCATCCACCCACACTTCCTTTAAACCAATGAACTCAACTTCAAACCACAATTTCTTGACATGAGGACATTTAGTAAATAGATACATGTTATATTATCCTTATATTCCATGTAGAGAATGCATATTCCAAGCCCTTATTTAGCTTATTCTACAATTTTTCCTAAGTTAGCACATTATTCATTGAAGTTAACCACATAAATATTTTTGAATTTTTTTGTGGCTTTGTTTTCCCTAAATGTTTCCACTGGGAAGCGCTATTTTCGAGCCCTGAAGAAATGTTTAATTGCTTCCCCATTCAGGTTCGAGTATAAACCTAATGTTTTATTTTTGGAACAAAATATTGTTCCTTCCCCCTAATTTATTTTGATATGGATTCTAACTAAATCCTCCACATAAGCATTCAAAATAACTGCATTTTCATTTTCCAATCCTAAAAGTTCTACCTTCTTCCATCCTTGTTGCCATAAGTTTATTTTCATATTATTAGTTTCTTTACTAAGCATATCAATGCCTATGTCTTGAACAAGATCAACCAACCTTTCAAGTATCTTAAATTCATCTTTGCACCCTATCCATAGATCCACCCTAACTCTAACTTGCTCTCCATTTCCTATCTTCCATACTAACCATCTTTCTATTAGAGGAAAAGATTGGACTAATATGCTCCCAATGGGTAGAGACATTGTTGATGTACTTTCTTTTACTCTATATCAAATCAATAATAGTTCTATGCCTAATATATTTCTACACTATAATGTGCTTCCACATACTCTCCCAGGGAATAACTCTCCACAATATTTAAGTTAGATACCAAACATTTCCCAAATTAGTGAATATTTTTTATCCCCCACCCTCCTTTATCTTTTGGCATTTCTATTACCTTCCACTTGGCTAAAGGAATATTTTCAAATTGATTTTTCCTATGCCATAGGTCCAATCTAAAAAGAAGTTTTCTTATTTTCTCTAAGATATATTTTGGAATGTAAGATAAGGTATTCTAGAAGATTGGTATAGCCTCAAGGACTAACTTAACTAGACTTGATATTCTACCACTCAATAGCCACCTATTACACCAAATAATAATTATTTTCTCAATTTTTTCCACAAACCATTCACAACCCTTTATCCTGTACCCATTAGGTTCGAGTGGAAACCTAAGTTTTTTTAACCATCACTAAATCCAATACATTTGAATGGGGATATTTCTAAAACTTTCCTCTCAATCTCCTTATTCATACTAGAAAAGCAAAATATAGATTTCATAATATTTACTTCCATATCTATAGAAAAATTATACATATCAATAATATCTTTTAGTTTCCTTGCTTCCCTCACAATTCCTTTCGATAAAAGAGCTCAGTGGGCTAGCTCAAGTGGTCAAGTGATATAAGTTGTGAGCATAAGGTCTCAGGGTCAAGTCCTCGGGTGGCTATACATTTCTATACAAGGGCCTCACTTGATGTCCCCATCGAGTTAGCTCTGTAATTAGAGTGAATGGGGTGAGGCCCCTTCGATTGGCCCCTCTATGACTTGTTCCCATGGACGTAGCAAGCCCCATTAGGGAGTAGGTGAACAACAATTAAAAAAAATCCTTTCAAGAAAAGAAGAATATTACCCATGAATAATAAACGAGATAAGGATAAATATCTTCCCACTTCGAATCAATAAATTACATGTGTTCTATTGGATTCCATAAATGTTTTGTTAAATCCTTTAACTATTACAAGGAACAATAGGGGTGAGAGTTGGTAGCCTTGACTTAAAACCTTGGAAGAATTGAAAACCCTCAAAGTCAAATGAGTTATTAAAACAACTAATGAGATTGATATGAGACATCCCATTATCATGTTTACCATTGGAAATCTAAAACCAATAAGTAAAAGTATGAACCTAATATACAACCATTTAAAACTATTATATACTTTGGATAGTCCTAGTTTCATGACAATTGTTGGACATATTTTTAGCTTTATGTAGTGAATCCCCTCACGCGCAACCCCTATTGCATCATGAGTATCTCTAACCTCTAGGAACCTAAATTTCTCTTTTGAAATTATTTGTGAGAATTTTTTTATTTTTATTTTTTACTTATAACTACCAATATTTTATAAATAGAATTACATAATGAAATTGGCCTCAATTATTCAAAACATTCAAGGTTATCCTTTTAGGTAATTAATGCTAGAAATGTGGCATTGAAGCCACCAAGCACTTTCCTTGACCTCTTAACTTCATATATCACCCTTATAATATCATCTTCAAGTAATTCATAAAACCCTAGGTAGAACTTCATTAGCCAACCATGGAATTTTGTCTCAATTGAATGATGACAATACTACCATGAACTCTTATTTTCAAACCTCTTCCATGAGCATATGGTTCCCTTCTTCCTTTCCAAACATAGAAAAGAATGAGGGAATTTTCACTGTGTATGTTTTATTAATTCTATCCATATCATAATAAAGAAAATGAAAGTAAGAAACTCCTAATTTAACAATTTCTTGGAGCTTTACAACCCAACTACCATCTTATTTTTTCATCTCACAAATAGAAATATTATCGAAAAGTAGTATTTTCATCTCCCTTTTATATCCAAATAGCCTTTCCTTTTATCCTCCATGGTGCCTCCCTTATATATAGCAAATTTTGCTTTGTCTTTTGTAGTATCTTCATCTAGCTCCTCTTTTCTTCAGAATAAACTCTCTTGATTATGAACATACAAATTTGAGAGTTCTTGTTCCACTTTCCTTAATTCCTTGTTAGAATATTTGAATTTTTGTGAAGCCCATACTGCCATAGCTTTATTTACTTTTTTCAAAGATTCCACAAATTGAAATATTGGTAAGACCTTTGATGAAGGCACGATGGAGGCTCATAACTCACTCATTTTTCTTTCACCGAATTGATATAGTCTCTCTTTTGACTATTCAAGGTTAAATGCAAAGGGAGTTGTTGGATTAGCATCCTTATGTCAATTTGAAGGAGAATAGGTAGATCCTAGCCTAGTGTTCCTCTACATAGGCTTATTTTTATGGGATCCACATCAACTAGGCCCATCTCTTTTCTCTTAAATATGAACAATTCTCCAATCCTATCCTTCCTAGCATTGACTCATCAGACCTCAACATTGTTGAGTATGAAATTTAAGTGACCCCCAATTATTGTAGTATCCTTCTTTATGACTACTCGAGGAAAAAAAGAACCCCAAAATGTTTTCTTATCCTCATATGTACCATGGCAATGTATAATTGTAATGTTGTATCCTAGCCCTTGAAACTATAATTCAATGCAAATACCAGCTGCAATAATAAAATAGTTCAATATTACTTGTTATCCAACTAGTAATAACCCCCCAAAAATACATTGGCATCTACTACTAAAAATTCCCATCTTGCAAATAATTTTCCTTAATCCTCCACTAACTTCTCCCCTTCCCCCCTTGACTCGTAGAGTAGAATAACATCAAGTTTTTTTACTTCCACCAATCTAGATAGCGATAGTATTTTTGAATGGATGCCCAAACCCTTTACATCTAAGGATAAAATAATCATTGAGTAGTACCCTTAGCAAGGTTTCATCCCACTTTAATTACTTTTTCAAAGACCTTTCTTTCCCTATCTGAATCTTTTTTAAGGATTTTTTTTGGGTGTGATGAAGGAACTATTTTTCTCCTTAGATTGTTTTGATGGGATTATTAAATAGGGTCACATCCCATACCCCCTTCAATACTTTCCTCAAACTTCTCTACATCATTATTTATTAGGCTAAGGGTACCTAGGGTTTGATTACATGACTTGTGTCTTACTCTAACTAGAAATTTGAGATGATGATCCACTTTCATAACTATCCCATTCCTCTTTCTTATCATCTATTTCTTAGTGAATACTTTCCTTTTGTTTTCCTCTAACCTTATTCTCTTTGGTCTTCATCATTTTTCCCTTATTCCAACAACCAGCTTTCTCCCTATAAAAGACCTACCCACTTCAGAATAAGAGGGAAAAAATCCATTATCCCTAAAATCAAAATCCTCATCCTTGTATTGACAAACATAGTTTGATTCGATTATAATTGACTTATATGGTGGCCTTCTTTTTGTGCTCTAGAATTATTGATCACTAGCTCTAATTCCTTTCTTTGTTGTGCAATAACCAAGGAATTTTGAACATCAATTGGAGCCTCTAACACTTGAAATTTATTTCTATTACTTCTTCATTTTGAGAAATCTCTTCCACTTACTTTTTCAAAAGAAAAAAAAACTCTTCTTACTATTCATTTAGAATCAAAGAAAAAGATACACCTTACAAAGACCTTTAGGAAAACCGTCAAGGTTCTCATCTGTCAAGACATAGCAAACTCAATGCAATTCATGGTTGTACAAACCATAAAAAAACTAACCTATCAAAACATTTTGACATAATAGTTCCAACCTACAACATGTCAACAAAAAACTGACTCTTCTAGCTACTAACTAGGATTGCCATAATACAAAAAACAAATTGTGTCTACCAATCTGAAAAAGACAACTTCAAAACATCTAAGGGTTTCCTCCCCTCATTAATTAAAGAGTCTTCAATATATTCTTGATAATGCAAGAAACCCCCTGCTTCCTTCACTTCTTTTTTTTACAGTTGATAAGCCTCTGTATTGAAAATAGGAGATCAAACTTTTGAATCTATTGCACCAATGCTTGATCTTGAGAATCTGTAAGGAGAACCTTCCATTTTCCCATTCCACAGTCACTTTTGAATCACCATAAAGAGAAAGGGAATCAATGCCAATTAAGGACACAAAAGCCAAAATACCCCACAAACTGGTCAATTCTGCTCTTGTATTGTTTCCAATACCTCCTCCCATCCAAAGTTTGAAAAAATGAGCACTATTTAGGAAGAGTATCATACCATAAGCACACTCATTATTTAAAGATGCTCCATCAAAATAGCCCACAACTGAGGAGAAATTTGTATAGGAGCATAGAGAATCTTTGGGTTCCTTTATTTGGTTGTTAATTGAAACTCCTTGAAGATACTCATTCCTTTTGTGACACATAAAAATTCAATAGGTACAACCTCTTTAAAAATAATTGTGTTTCTCATATTCCAAATAGCCCAGCTAATAAATAAGGGAAGCAATTTATAATGAACTTCATTATGATACCAATGATAATAATTGTCCTCCAAATTTGGTGAACCCCATATATTGCAAAACTTTAAATCCTCACAGGCCATCTTCCACACATATTTGCTAAAAGGACAATGAGTAAAGATATGATCAGCATAATCAATATTTCTTTTACATAGTAAGTAACAAATAGGTCCTATCCAAACTCTCTTCATCAAATTATGCCAAGTCAACTACTAGTTTTTCAATAATAACCAAAAGAAACACTTAAGCTTTTGTAGAATGTTGCATCACCACAATCTACAGTACCACTATCAATTATTAGGTTGAAAACAAGTATTTTATAAGAGCATCATAAGATTTTTTTCTTGTGAATTTACCCAGCTGTTTGTTCCATTCCCAAAAAATCCTATCATCTAAGTCATCCAAAATAATTCCAACACTATTTAAAGAGCATATATAATTATCCCATAAAACAATGCATTCACCCGTAAAATCAATATCCCTAGAAGAAAACAAGTAACCATATTTTATGACATCTCAACTAGGACTATGAATTTGATTAAGATGAGTTAACCCAATCACATCTAAATGCTCAAAGATTTCATTCGACAACTTATATCTTCCATTGTCACCTATAAAAGGGTCAATGCCAATTCAAACACTTTTGCCATTTCCTATATGTTAGAGCAATTGGTAAAGAGTAATTGAAATTAGAAGTTGTAAATGGAAGGTCGCGAGTTCAAATCCCCTGTTGGTACTTACTTACCAAAAAAAAATGCTCTCCCACTTACTTTAGTCTCAACCCAACCTTCTGCTCTTCCCTTGAGTCATTATAAGGACCCTTCAAATCCACTTTTTTTATAACTAAGACTTGTTTTTTCAAACCTTATTAGTAAAACTCAAACTACACCCTTCTTCCATGCCCATAAAAATGACATCTGACACATGTAAAGGAAACCCTAATATAATCAATAATTTTTCTCTGACTATGGCTAGCCATAACTATATCGACACTTTCAAGGAGACCTCAAATATACACCTCCAACATGATATTTGCTACAGTCCTCAAAGGACTTGTATGAGGAGTTGATGTCCAATGCCCTACCAAAATGGTCTATAAAATTCCTAAGAAACTTGTCATTCTAACATTCCATAGGTAACCTTGCAAGCATGGTCCATATTAAAATCATGGCTATAGGTTCTTCCATAAGGTTGAAAACTAGGTACCACCTCTCCAATGCCGAAATTGATGCTTCCCAAACCATTGATTTCCTAGAATCTTCCATACATCTTCATTTGTGTTCTGATAACAAATCCTAGCCAACCTCTAAGCATCATATGGTATCAAGGCGAGTAACCAAACAATGGAAACCATTGCACTCATATTCTTGACAACAATGTATCATATGTCGTTTGATGAGCATGAAAATACCATGTTAAAGCTAGCCCCTAAAACTATGTTATTGCTCTATGAATAGGTCTTTACAACAATTGTCCTAACCACTTCTTTGTGTTTTTTAACACACTGCCCAAACCTCCTCCAACGGGTGTTATTAACCACAACCTTTCCCATAACCTCCCACTTTGAACTTTCATTAAGAGTTTCTAGATCCAAAAGACTTCCTATAAAACCCTCTCCTCCAAATTATGTCTATCATATCTTTCTCTTGTGCAATTATTCCTCTAAAAACGATCGATCTCAACTCATTTTGGAATTATCTATGGAACCCTAACCACTTGCTTGCCATGATTTTAGTTCCTTCCACCTTGATATTGCCCCCCTATCATTGCAAAGTAATGACCTTGTTTGGATTGTTGCAAACAACTAACATGCCATCACAAGTCTGTACTATCTCATTGAGTCAACCATCCAACCCCATTTTCCCTAGGTTTCTAAAGTCTTTGATCCATGATTGGGATACTCCTTCCAATACCAATAACATAAGTTTTTTTTAACTTGAGATAAAAGTAAATGGGGACAAAAAAACTCCTCCTCTGTTAGCATGTCTTCCAAGTAGTCTAAGATTTTCTCTTCCTCCACTTCAATTACACAACCAATATCCACTCCTATTTGCTACAAGGTCTGATTTTCTTTGTGTTCTATGTATTTTCCATTATTCTAGTTTTATTTTTCATTTTATTAATTTATTTTATGTTTCAATATTGTTTTTATAACATTCTTTACGTATAATAGAAATGGCATCAAATGACCCACCCAATGACCCCTTCACAAATCCCTCCAAAGAGGACTCCATACCATCTCAAAATGAACTTAAAGAAGACTCAAGAGGAAGAAGAGTGATCCCATTCCTAGTGAAATGAGACTTGGGCGAATATACCCTTTGACCAACAATTCTTGCAACTTCATTTCCAAATTTTGTAACTATGGACTCATTTGAGAGGGAGTTTCTCACATAAGTCCATCTCTAGACAAAAGTTCAATTGAGAAATCAATGTCTCCCTTTAGAGAATGCCGTGATATTTCACCTAGAATACATCTTTAAATTTTTTTGAGCCCAGAAAATAATCTACATTAGGACCCTTCTCCTTGGTGGCTATAACACACAAGCTATATATAATTGGCACTTGTTTCTAAGACACTTCTTCAACTACAAACCTGAAATTTGTCTTATGAAGATTGGTCATGTAATATCATTTATTATAGTAGGGTTTATTTCATCATCAATATAATCAAAAGTTTTATGATAACTATCAACCATTATGAAAATGTGGTTTTAACCAATCCATTCCATTAACACAATTATATAAACCAAGAAATAAAACATTTAAATTTAAATTAAAAAATCACATCTTAATACTCTCACTCCTTTTTTTTTCTTTTTCATTTTTCAATTTAAATTAAGAAATTAAAATCATAACAACTTATTTACAACATTAAAATAAATTAATCCAATCATACTTTATCTTAAAAATTTAATCAACCTGCATAAAAAAATTTTAATGATAAAATTTATGAAAAAACATAAACATTTACATTAACAAATATAATTCTAAATATTTTATAATCTTTATAACAAACAAAACACAATGATGTTACCTTTATGTGACCTTCATATTTTATTATAACGATATTAGCCTTATATATTTTGTTTTGATTACTTTACCTTTTTCTACACATTTGCATTAAAAAATAAAAAAGAATAGACATCCTTCACCCATTTTTTATTTTCTTAAGTCGACTTTAAGACTTTAAGCTATAATCAGTGAAAGCTGTCCATTACTAATCTAAATTCTTCTCGCAGATGATGTCTTTAACATTTAACTTGGAAAATCTCAAAATCCATTTTTTTTTCAATCCCATTTGTTTTGAATAAAATTTATCAAATAAATAAATTCAAAAATATTTGAAAAACTACATTCATAAATAATAATAATAAAAATGTCATAACAATAGTGGATCCAAATAGCAGTACAGACCTTTTAACCTTAATTTCCCAGCATTGAATTCCTATCTTTGTTAATATACATATAGATATATTCAGAGTGAAGACCTGTTGGTAGAGCTGATGTGAATATATTTACCGAGAAGATATGCTGGTAGAGGGCTCAAATGATGAGCCCATAATACACTATAGAGAAAGCACTTTAGGTATACAACGTGATTACCTAATCAATAATCAATAATCAATAATATTTGTTACAGACTATTCCGGGCCCAAGTGTGGTAGAGAATATTAAAAAACCTGTGTGAACATAATAACTAGAAATTGTATTGGAAAATCTGATTACCAGTATGGGGAGATCTTGTAACGTGATGTAAAGTTAGTAAGTTTGTAACATGTGGAAAAAAATAATAGTGATAGTGAATATTATCGGAGAGATCTTCTAACTTGATGTAACTTTAGTAACTTTTGTAACATATCGGGTAAAAAATAATAGTGATAATGAATATTATGGAAGAGATCTTATAACGTGATGCAAGGTTTGTCACAGTTGTAACATGTCCACCAAAAAATAATAGTGATAATGAATATTATAGGAGAGATTTTATAAGACAAAATAAAAAATAATATCACTTTCATAATGTTATTTTCAAATTAAACTAAATTGATGATAGCCCAGCGTTGCTCAAGAGTCTGGACTCGGTCGAGAATGGCCTCCAACCAAATTTTTGGAAGTGCAGGGTGGCAATGCCTCTCCTATTTCTATTGCACTCAAATTGACCGGTGAAACCATCACGCAGTGCTTTCCTAATAATTCACGATTCACAGACGAATATGCTTTGTACACGACTAATCCTATTTTCAATACTTTCATCTGCGGAGGATGAATATAAAGTGCAATCCATCAATTATCATATAAAAAAAATTCAAAAGAGTTGAAAGCAGGTAGGAACTTGCAGTTTGGATTCAACAAAAAGGCTATGGCCATAGCAGATCTCAATCTCAAGAGACGTCTGGCCTATAGATGGCAGTCTGTTACTGCAGGTTTATAACACAAACCTAACAAACGAGAGTTCCTGTTTCCAGGAAAGAGAGGATCAGTCGGAAGTCTTTTCCATGTATTAATGTTGTATAAATTGAAAGCAACTGTACGCGGTCTTAGATGCGTAGCAATGCAGAGCCAATCTCCCTATTGCACAACATACCAATGGAGAATAACATTTGAGAGGAGCCACAAATTCTGAGTAGATACTCGGAGGCATCTGTTGAAGCTCGGTCCATGCATTGCTATCACTGCCCATGCAGTATTGCAATTGCCAGATGAGTATTTTTTCAATAGCTTTATTAAGCTTGTTTACAACTTTTCCAACCATCATTAGGCGCCCATTGCTCTATGCAAGAGACGGATTTGACATAGAGCATGGCATGGCTGCATCAAGTTCAGTCCAAATCCCATTTTCTGGATCAAATGTAACAACTCCATATGGCATCTCTGTGTAACAACTCCATATGGCATCTCTGTGATACAGTAGAACACACCATTGCACCACACTCCCGGATCGGACCCAAATTTTGCATGGGGCAGGGGTCGCCGGCCATTTTTCAGTATCCAGCACTAGAATCATAAATCTCCGTATAAAGCGTATACACTCTCGAGTTCATGAAAGCAGCTGACATAATGTTATTCTCTTCTCCAGCTACAATAAGTTTAAAGGACCGGGCATCGTTGGCGAGACACATGGTTGCTTTGTTGCTTTGTGTATGAGCTCAACTCTGGAAGTGGGAGGCAGTTGCATCACTGTCTTCCTAATCGGATTGCAGATTGATAATATCTTGCAGTCTGCAACGAGATTCCCCAGACATAAAATGCTGCCAGCTGCTGCAGTAATAATAGACGTGCAAGGGATTGCACGATTGGGTATCTTGTACCAGCGCTCCATTTCGAAGTCAAAGGCGCATGAGAATTGACCTGTTGTGCAGAGGAAGAACCCTGCAGCTTTCTTCCGGTATCTGTTCCTCCAATAGGCATCTGATAGGAGCAGAGATTTCCATTTTGTGCATACACTGCGAAACTGCACTGTGCAGGCAACCACAGCAAGATCCTTTCAATCATTTCTTCGGGAAGCCCACTCCATAGGTTCTCCGCCTCTAATTACAAGCAGGCTGCAGGTATAATCTGCTTCTCGCTTTTCATGGGTTTGCACTGACTATTCTCAGACTGCACTGCACCTTTACCATTAGCAATGGAATCTGAGCAATAAATATATCCAGAAAACATTAACCGTAGGCAATATTATGCAAGAGGTCAGACTATGTTGCCGATGGTTTGGCTAAAAACTAAAATGAGTATTACATAGAAAACAAGACGTGTAGACAGAATTCTGTATTATGAAACTGAAACTCAAAAGCCAGCAAATACTACATGAATGGTTGTGATGAAAATGAACAGTTGTGGTGAAAATGGCTCAAACCATTGGATTGACAGGACAATAATAATCCCACGACATGGAGTTGAACTAAAATGCATTCAAAGAAACCATGGATTTAAACACATGCAACAAAATGAATTAAAACATCCCATTGAGAGCGAAAACCTTCCAAAGGCATGGAAGAATCCCAAGCATTCAAAAATTCATGGAATAATGGAAGTCAGAATTCGAAAATATATAGTAATTATTTGGTTCAAGTTAGTATTATTTTGTATTGTAATTCGAAAATAAATTTTTTCATACATCAAAATAAAATAATTTAATATGGGTGAGATGTTGTAACTTTTTTACCTAATAAAATAATAAAAACTAAAAATTTAATTATCCGTAAAAAAATATGTGCATCAAGAAAAAAACACAAAACTGAAGAATCTAAATAATATGTTTATTGTGAAGAATCTTCAAAAAACATTTTACCATTAAGAATTTATATAAATATATATATAATTAAAACAAATAAAATATATAAAACAATTTTTTTGAAAATAAAAATGTAAATAAAATTATATGAATTATATTTTGAAAATAGAAATGTAAATAAAATTATATAAATTTTATTTTTTGAATTATAAAATTTAAATTTAGAAGTATTTAAATTGTATTTTTAGATAAAATTAGAGGCTTTTAATACTCTATAACATCTATATTATATCATTTTTATAGCTAATTTATTTACTTTTAAGATTTTTTAAATAGATTTCTAAATAAATTCATAGAAAATATAATTGAAAAAAAATTAGAATATTTAGCCAAATTTTTTACAAATATTGGATCTAAAAATATGTCACAACTGACGGATATGATCATGGCCTAGGCAATATTCCGTTTTTCTCAATGCAATAGGAAGGACTAATATTAAATGAAGCCACTTCCAAATGTGAGAGAGGAGGAGGAAATTTCTGAGATTTATATAATTATACCTCGAGTACATCACACTGTTCTTGTGATAATTGACTAACAATTTGGCAATCTTCTGTGATGTTGGCATCCATGGTTCTACTTCGAGGAAATAGTCTGAGCAGGCCGAGTTGGCCCACTGCGCCTGATTCCTCCATGAATGAGGGGACCATATCCCGAGGCATGCAGTGTCATCTCGTGTTCACTCCCTCTGCTACTGTAAAATTTAAATCAACGCGCCCTTTCGTCCTCTTTCTTTTTTCTTAACAGTACTGTGAGGCAGAGATCAGCTACACTGATGTTGTACTAAGTATTTAAGCATTGATACCAAGTGATTTACACAATCTCTGAAGTTTGTTAGAAGAAACAAATTCGCAAATTCTGATGACGGTTCTCTAATATTTCTTATATCTGCCACACGCCAATGCAATTGCTTATTTCTCACTGGTATCACCATTTACCAGTTTTCTCGTCTTTGGAGCTTCGGAACCCTAGTTAGGGTTTTTAGTAATGGAAAACTATATAATCATGATTTCCCGTTCCTACGACGAGGCGGACTTCAGGAAGGCCGATTTCTAGGTGAGAGACTAGTGAAGAATGCGTTTGAAGTTCCGACTCCCGAGGGAGGGGAGGTTCAGATCATGCACCACCACACGGGGCAGCCTAATGTGCTTGAGCTCAAGGACGCCTACAGTGACATGTAGGCGTTCCAACTGGAATGGAGCTCTGTATTGTTTGTTAATGTTTTATCCTCTACACGTGACGATGCTTTCACCACCTTCGAATGCCCCTTTGTATTCAGAAAATCACGAAGACAAAGAAAATCGACAAAGAAAATCGAGGTTGAATCAAATAAAACTTGAAAATCGAGGTTGAATCAAATCAAAAGTTTGGTATCCTCAGACCTGTTGTTAATGTTTCACAGCTGTTGTTAATGTTTTACAGCTGTTGCTGTAGTGCTGCTGGATGCTTATTGCATGTCTTTAAAGGGCATTTATGGAAGATTCAAGTACAGATACCTTTACATGATGTAAAGGTATTTAAAGTAGCAAGATGGTATCCAAACAATAAACTATTACACTATCTCTAAACCTATAGCCTATCATTACTTCACATCTTTGGTGATTCAGCTGTCATTATTAATTGGTTTAACCACCGCTCATCACTCACCCACCTCACACTTGAAGGCTGGTGCAATCACATTAGAGATTTGGAGTCCCATTTCATCCATCTTTCGGCTACTCACATTTATAGAGAGCACAATGCACATGCTGACAGATTATCCAAAGAAGCCTAGACTCTGGCCTCAGGTCAGCTACTTTTCTTGGAATTTTCCAATGGCATGTGTATACATCAGGGCTCACTTATACTTTACTAGCCCTCAGCACTTTTACTATGGGTGCTTTTTATTTTGACATCCTTTGGATGTACTTGGGATTGGATGTTAAGTGATTGAGCTATTTTCTTTTTAGCTCTGTGTGGTTCATAGCTTCTTTGGATAAACTGTTCAGCATCCTACTTGAACTCTCTTGGCATATGCAGCAGCTGGGATTGGATGAAGAGATGGGACTGGATACACCATTTTTTCTTGACTCTGATGGCTCCTTGTTGTATATGACACACATTGTCTTTTTGTACTGTTGGCTGCTCTTTCTAACATTACTGATTTGCAGACCTTCATTACTACTGATGTGCTGAGGTTCTACCTCTTTGATCAGTTATGGCAGATGTTGTAACCTTTGTTACCTTTGATTTCTTTTGAAATAACAAGGAACAGTCATTTTCCCTTGGAAAAAAAACTATTACACTATCTCATGTTGGAAATTTCAGAAAGTAATAATCTACAATCAGAGCTTAGGTTACAATGAGTTTTATGTTTCCAATAGTGTAGAATAAAGTTTTATACAACTATATGCAATGCAGCATATACTTTGGAAGGCTTTTTTTCTGGATAAGAACACTGAGTTCCCATGATTCATAAACAATTTATAGATCTGTACTGTACTATAATCAGTTTCAGTGTTTCTAATAGTATTGAACAAAGTTCTATATAACAATATGCAATGCAATATTGATTAACATATATTTTCAGAAGAATGTTTCAAATTGAACAAATTTACAATAAATAATTTATATATTATGATGAAAAAATTACTTATTTATAACAAAGTTATATATGGAAACCAACTACATAGGAGCTATTCCCAATTTAATTGTAAATATCTATTCAAGATACCACAACAAAGCAAATACCAACATTGGATCTCTACATCAAACTATGAAACACCAAAGCAAACACCAACATTGAATCTCTACATTAATTTCAACTTGCAATGCTATTATAAAAATCCGATGCAACTATATATCCACTATCAATCCTTCAAACCATGCATAAACACTACCTACTACTTTCCCACCTGTCACTTAGAGTCTCAATCTTAAAGTTGGTGATTCATTTTGCTTTATAATGCATGCAATTCTTTCATTTACCCAATGGAGCAAACATGAAGGTTACAACAAATTGCAGGCACTAGAAAGCCTTCAAATAGTGGTGCAATCCCCAGTGTTTTCATAGCCAAATGAAACCATCAACTTTATTCAAAGGAAACATGATCAACAAGTGTGGTGAGGTGCACTCTCTCATACCTTGAAACAGTTGGACTATAGGTTATTTCTATGGTTGCTCGGTAATCTACAACACTGAGACAATATAAACACTGAGACAATATAAACAATGCATGTGGGCATTTTTTTTGACATAAGGATAGTTGAGAAAAACACATAATTGTGGCATAAGGGAAACATGAACATAGTTGAGGAACTTTGATGCTGAAAATGAAGGAAGAGTTGCTCTTTTTATATGAAAAAAAATGAACAAAAGATAAGGATGTAGAACTATTCAAGCTGGATAAACTCCAATTGATGAAAGAATTGTGTTTCAATAATAAAAAATGTACAAAAGACAAATAAATGAATACTAAGACTGCTCCACTAATTCAACAATCATGGATTTTTTTTTTCACATATGTCCACTAAAATATCAATGGAGGTATATGGATACTGTTTTGTCACATATGCCCACTAAAATATCAATAGAGGTATATGGATACTGTTTTGACAGATATGCCAGCTTAAATATCAATGGAGGTATATACTTCACAAATTTAACAATCATAGCAAAAGAGCCAATAATTATTTTTGTCATATATACCTATTTAAACACTAGTAATATTGTAATAATATTGTAAGTGCTCCACTAATTAATAACTATAAAGAAAAAAAATCATAGATACATTCGACATGAATGATTGTGTAGTCATTTTTCCACTCCTTATTTTCTCCCTTGTGTTCATAGTAGTCTCCACATGCACATTTTATGTATTATATATTTTTGTAATGTTGTAATATAATAACTTGACATGTTGATTAATATGAAACTAAAAATACAACTGAAAAACATTTAAGAATTATTATTATCTAATTAAGCCTTGGAATTTGGCTTCATAGGCTCCACACTAGGCTCCACACTAGTAATATGTGGAGAGGATAACAACTCTTCTTAACCACCAAAACTAGTCCCAATTGATACCAAAAAAAATTGTTTAAAACACTTCATCACACGAGTCCATATAAATAGAAAATATGCCTATTCAAAATGAACTTAAATGTCTCCATACTTTTATGTTGAAACAACCTCAACAAAATTTGAACACTTCCCTGTTAAAACAACCTCAACAAGATTTGAACCTAAATGAATAAGGAATAAGTCATCTTGCTTTACCATTTCACCACATATACATGTACAACAACATTATTTATTTACATGATCAATTGTATATAAAAGGTCAAAATAAAGGTATCACGAAAACCTATTTTTTATTTATTAACATACATTGCAAAACTTTCCTTACTTTCCTTATATCTGGTTTGTCTAAGTGTATATACAGCCATACACACTGGTACTAAATGACTTAGATATATCTAAGTGACTGGTTAATGATTAAAAAAACCGGTGAGATGTTACCATTAATAGGATGCATATCATAAGGTCAAATCCTATCATTATGTTACCATTAATCTGAAGGCGAAAAGTAAAAGCATGATCACACCTCAAAACAAAAATGCATAGAATCTAGCATCGATTCCTTTGATGCCTTACATGTATATGCTGTAGTAGACTTGATCAAAAATACTTTGTCCTGGACTAAAACTATCCACCTAAATTCAAATGTTGTTTGAAAGCAGGTATTGTTGCTCTTCAATTATTGATTAAGATAATCCACTTCTGCCAAGCCAACCTATCTTACTTCTGAAAGTCTTGAGACCAAAAGAGTCCGCTACTTCATTAAAAGAATCCTTATACATAATCAAATGACAAATACATATCATACTGCTAGTAGCCCCTCCACAAACAACATTTAAACTGCAGACACATTGCCAGCTACTACTAATGCAAACAAGTAATCTAGAAAAATTCAACGTTACTTAGTACTAATATTGGTTTTGTGACTTGTCCAAAAACCAGAAAATTATCCTTGAACCGTTGGGGCCAACTTAGAAAGAGGTCACAGCAATTGACCGCCGACAATAGGTTTTTAACAGGATCTGTTATCGAATCCATCATTCTTCTTATTTTTTTTCGAGATTTGCTTAACTATACCAAATCAAAATCCCATTTTGAAGCATCATGACATAAATTCCACTGCATATTGACTAGGTAAAGTTTAAACCCAAAATGGACAATACTCAAAACAAAGTTCAGCATATTACAAAACTACATAAAATTTGAAAATTCACAAGCTAAATAAAGTACTTTCCATTTCATCTAAAAAAAAAATTAGATTGTATAACATTGACATAAGCTCATGTAAGTACTAAATAGTCAAATGAAGTGCACCTCAAGTTCCAAAACAGCATAAATTCATTTTAACTTCCCATTTATTCCAGTTTTCTCGTCCCTCTATAGCTCTGAGATTAGATTACTAGTCTGCAAACTAACACCAATTAGTCTTGACCACCACTTGGAAAGTCATTCCAGGTTTTATGACATCTCATTTTCAACACCTGTAACTGTTTTGAACACCTCAAATGCAACAATATATGATTCTATTTTTCTTTTAATACCCATGAATGAAGACCTTATGAGAATTTTTAAATGAATTAGCACAGAACACCAAATCCCCACACTGAGAGGACATGTGAATATATGATGGTAAAGTGAAATGTTTAGCAATCCATAAATCGATATTAATATTGTTCAGAGACCAGTAGAAACTTCTTTAGCTTATTGTTAAACTCAGCCGGCTTCTCAAGGTGCACAGCATGCCCTGCATCCTTAAACAAGACAAGCTCTGCTCCATCACCCAAATGCCTGCCAGACTCAAACAGGGTTAATAAGATGAAACAAACAGGGTTAATAAGATGAAACAAAGGGAAATAACTAACATTATGATGCCATGCAACAGTCAAAGTGTGCAAACCTTTTCAACCTATTTCCCAACTCAAGTGGAAAGATCTGATCATGCTCCCCCCAAATTATCAGTGTTTCCTGCATGGAAAGTAGGGGAACGCATTCTTGTATGTGAAAGGGAAATATAAAAAAAGAACGAGCTCAGCTCTTCATAACAACACATCATATTTTCAGGATGCACAGTTTAAGATAAAAGGTGAAAAGAATATCTGGCCATTCATCATTGCCAATGTTTCTTTTGTTTCTAGAACAAGTGAATTAACTTTCTTCAGTCTGATGATTGGAAGTTGCAAAACTTGCATAGCAATGGAAAATAAGGGATGGTAAGCATAAAACTTATTAACAATTACTGACGTATGAATGGGATCAAAGCATTTCAGACACATAATCCCATAATACAAGAGGAGTTTTGTGCTGAGATCAAGTCTCTTTTCATTGAAGAAATATGCAATTTATCAACTAGCTGACACCATATTAGAAAAAATAACAGGGGTGACTTCGTATTCTTTCTTGTCCTTTACCTGATGTATAACAGGAAGATCAGAAGCTTTTCTGCCTGAAATTAAGTGGTTGATCAACTCTACTCTCTCATCTCTTCTATCTGCAAACATATTCTATGACATTGAAAAGTAATTAGGCATTTTGCAAAACATATCAAATGTT
>LPNX010063946.1:118514-142547 GCA_001517045.1 Pseudotsuga menziesii
AACAATCGACAGTATCTCCATTTTCAGCCAGTCTTAGATATTCAAGCCTCAAGGTGACAAGGAATAACTAAACTTACAATTATGATATCATGAAGTAGACAAGAAGGGACCATTTTAGGAGCCCTAGCAAACGAAAGTTTCAACAGTGTCTTGAGATTAGCAGCAGTCTGTGGCAGTAAAATGCTTTTGGCGGTTGCCAAGTCAGATACCTTGAGAACCCCTTCCTTCAAATCTTTTTCTTCCAAACAAACTCCAGCAGCAACAAGGGCCAACTTCTGAACGGCATCTGGATACAGCTGTGCTAAGCGATAAGCTACAAAACCACCATAACTTACTCCCACAACATGGAACTTAGTAACTCCTAATTTTTCCATCAGTTTCATCACACATTGAGCTTGAAATAGCTCTGTTCTCTCAGGCCTCGTTGTAAATGATTTTCCAAAGAAAATGAGATCTGGTACATACAGATTAAAGTGGCCACGAAAAGCCCGAATCTGGGAGCTCCATTGCCACATTGCATTAGCCCCTAGGCCATGCAGAAGTATTAAAACAGGTTTGTTCCTGGTCTTTTTGGGGACCCAACAATGCATTTTCGTGCCATCCTCCAATTCCACTAGCTTCGATTTCATTCCAGCAATCCTAAAGTAGATATGATAATATCGATCTCCTGAAGCCGTTAAACTAAAGCAGCTAGCCATGATTTGCGCTCAATGCCCTTATGGTTAGAGATTGCCTTCACTTCAAAGCGCACGCAGAGGCAAATTAGTAGGCTTTCACCGTTTGTCCCCACTTTCTATATTAGGGGAAAGATTATCCATATGGTGATGATTGTAAGTGGTCGGCACAAACCTCGCCTCCCAGCCACAGCGACAATGTGAATGCCTAATAAGCACAGAGAGTTACATTTAAACCCTAATCTTTGCCCATTACAATTATAAATAAAATCATGGTTTAGGACAGAAATCTACAGTGGCTAGTAGCCTAGTTGTTAATTGGAAAGGTTCGAAGCTAATAACTACCGAACAATGAATTAACCTGATCAGATACCAGGATTGGTTGAGAGAAGGATATTCATGCATTCACAACAAATTGCAAAGATGCCTCTAAAATAGCCACGCCATGATCTGATCCAAGCTCCTCCCCTAATCAATAAGCATACATTTGGCCCTACTCATAACTTTCTAACAATGGCTACACAATCAGGTAAATAACGATTTTGTGGAATTCGAATAGAATTTTTGCAAGCTATTGAGTAAACACATGTATTAAATTCCAGACATTAAATAAACCAAGAACAGAATTGTGTGCGATGATCTCACCTAGAAGACGTATCGCAATGTGTAGGGCCGAATCAATTGTACTGAAATTGGTTTCTGTAACCCTGCAGCTCTGATCCGATAAGCATCCACCATCATTCAAATTCTGCCAATGTATTCATCGGGCTTCCAAGTTCCCCCGACAAATCTATTGAATTATCCTTTCCCATGGCTTACCTGGGATTGGCATTTTTTCGTCTGTATTTATGGTTCTTCTCCTGTGGTTTCTGTTTATTTGGAGTCTAACTTTCCTTTCTTCTGGGTTTGTCACAGCTTCCTATGGCACGCTGCGAATTTAGAAGTTGGAGGAGTCTGAACTCTTGAAATTGATGTCGATTTGTCTGTTACGGGATTCGCTTTCAATTCTCCAATGACCAAGTCAAAAGTCTTGGGTATATATAGTTTTGTTAATTACGTTGGGACCCAATCCCGATTTATCTGGACAGCTCCCCGTACTTATCCAACCCATGAAGGTATAGCCCTCGTCCTTATCCAGCCCATCGTGACAGTCATATATACAGTTCTGTTTACTGGCTTATCCAGCCCATCGGAGCAGGAACAGGAACAGTCATAAATACAGTTCTATTTTCTCAATGGATTCAGTTGAGTCAGGCAAATTTTATTAAAAATAATAATTTTTATCAATTTGGTGTATAAGATTCCTTTATGCCCGTGACAATATCTATTACTATATTGAATAATAATATTATTATAAGAAAATCCATGAATTATGTATCTTCTAAGTAAGGAATTATTTAATATGTATAGAAAATCTTATGGCATTTTCTCTTTATGAATCACTATAATGTACCATTATATAGAATTTAATGGTTTATTTGTTTATATATATATATATAGTATTAAATTTATTATTTTAAAAAGTAAAATCAAATTATATATCAATCTATCTTAAACCTAGATATATCAAGTCTAAAGTAAGGGATTGGATTTTTTGACTTGTAAGTTTCTAAGTTTCTTTCTTGACGTGTAAAAAGTTTAAGATTAAAAAATTACACCCCAAAATCTAAGTTTAAGATGGATCTATATTGGTTTTAATTTTTACATTTTTGAGTAAAAATTAAAATTGACCTAACATATGTTACGAAACAACTTTATTTAATTTAATGTTTTTGGTCACATATTTTTTTTTTCGGAAGAAAAAAGTTAATCCTTGGTATTCATTATGAATCAAAGGAAATGGTTACATATGAGAGATAACAAGAAATTCAATCCCAAGGGCATAAATAAGTTCCATCCACAATCCTTTAACTAACAACAAAAAAACTGGGGCAAGAGATCACATTCTTTATGTAGTGGGTGGAGCTCTCCCCACAGCTTTCGAAGAAGGACACCATGCAAGTCAAAAGAGAGCACAAGATGAGCCCAAGCTGATTATCCCAGGAGGCACTCGGGGGAGTGACTAATCCAAGATAGATTGAACTTCCTCCGAGGAGGGCAAGACATCCAAAAACCATAAAGAAATGTCATGATGCAATCACAAAGGAGACACTGCTCCATCAAAAGAGCACTACAAGAGCTGAAATTCACCTCCCCAATGATATCATCTTCATAAGATTCCATGAAGGAAAAGAGGCCAGAGGCCATAGAGAGTGCCTCCTTGGATAAGCAATCTTCCCTCATGTTGTGCTCTCTATAAACATGTTGAAAATCCAACATGTGAAAGGAGTCTTTCAACATAGAGATATTGTCACACTAGTAAACCAAATCCAAGACTGACAGAGCTTCCTTGTTATTTGCCCAATTGATCACAACTGAAGAGTCTCCATAGACATGGAGAAAGGGGAGACCAATAGCCTTTGCAAAATAAAGCAATACCCAGAGAGCTAGTATCTCTTCTCTTGTATTTGTGTTGTGTCCACAACCCAATTTTAAGCTAAAGGAGTGACTCGAACTGATAGCCAGGAGAATGACAGCCCCTTCAATCGAGCATGCTGCAGCCCCATCAAAAAAACCATAAGGGTACTTAAGCACTGACTCAAGTCCCACCACCCTTACTTTCTTAGTTTTACCTGTTGAGGGAAAAACATGCATTAGAGACAGAATTTTATTACAAGTGGAGATGGGTACAACAATCCTGTCCTCAAAGGTAGCAAGGTTGCGAGTGATCCAAATGCTCTAGATAACAAAAAGAGGAAGATGAGTGCACCCTAGATCAAGATGAAACCAATCTTCTAAGTTCTCCAAGAGGGAGGGGTTGGACCACGAGATCACAACACCAAATATTTTACAGAGTCTATCTATGATGTTCAGAGCAAAGTGGCATCCAATGAACAAGTGACTTACAGATTCCTCATTACCCTGACACAAACAACACCGACTGGAGCCATATCAACCTTTTCTTTTTAAATTATCCCAAGTTAAAATACGGTTCTCCACTGCAATCCAAAGAAAACATTTGATCTTTAGAGGGATTGTATAGGCCCAAATCCGCGTGATAACTTTATTGTGAGCTGGTTGTAATGCAGATGATGTAATCAAGTCATAAGCTAGGTTGGCAGTGACCTCCCCATTCTTTTGGTTTTGTGTCCATAGTAGAGAGTCCTTCTGTCCACTTAGCCTGATGCCTCCATGAGAGAGTCCATTTATGTAGCAGTTCCACTCTTCCTTCCACCTTCCTCCTAAGTCCAGGTCATCAGTCGTCAGCCAATAGGACTGGTTATTTAATCCATCACCCAAGTTTCGAGCATTTTGAAGAGAGTGCATCCCATAGTCATACAAATAATCCCCGAGGTATTCAGAAAGAACAAAGGATGAGTCCAGTCCTACAATTGGGTCAACACCCAGTTTGATGCAATTTCCAATGCCAACTTTCTAGCCCAACTTTTTGCTAATCCAAGAGAGAGCTCTCAAAAATCCATTCCAGAAGAAAGACGTACCTCTAATCAAGAAGCTTCTTTTACGTAGCTGATCATCCAAAGCAAGGTCTTTGAGGTACTTTTTGCTTATGATTTGATGCCATATGCCTGTGCCATTTAGATCCATACAGAGACTCTTCAGTCTTAGTGATGTACTAAACCATTCTAAATTTTTTATGTTCTAGCCTCCAAACTCCAGAAGCCTGGACAGAGGCTGCCAATCAGCCAGATGCAGTCGATGTTTGTCCATAGAGCTTCTCCGGAGGAAGGAGAACATACACTGACGCAGTCTGTTAAGGATAGTTTTAGGCACAGGAGCCAATGCGAACCAGTACATAGGTAAATCGGTAAGGACTTCTCTGATGAGGATTAATCTTCCACCCAAGGAGAGGAGTCAGTATGACCATATACTGATTCTCTTTTCAAAGCTTTTTAAGATCCATCTCCAATCACTGATACCATAGCTTAGGGGCTTGAGATGGTAACCGAGGTACTTGAATCCTACCTCAATGGGGTCCATTTTGTAGGGAAAAAGAGCTGAGATTTTATCCAATACCCCATCTTCCATTTCATTGAAAAGAAAGGAGGATTTTCCCACACTAATACACATTCCTGAAGCTGAACAAAAAAAATCCAGTATAACATCAAAGGCCTACCACTCTTGGAGCATCCCAATCCCAAAAAGTACTACATCATCAACGAAAATCAAGTGAGTTAGGGCTAGGGAGGAGGATATTTTTATACCTTTAACCTTCCCTTTCTTTTGAGCATCCTTGATAAGAAGACTGATCCTTTCTATGACCAGAAGAAAGAGCAGAGGGGAAAGGGGGCATCCCTTCCTGATGCCACAAGAAGCTGTAAAAAAACAGATGGAGTTCCATTGACCAACACTGAGAAATTAGAAGAAGTCATGCATCCCATGATCCAATTCACCCCCATGACGGGGATACCAATTTACAAAAGAATGAGCCTCGAGAAGGTCCAGTTGACACGGTCAAAGGCTTTGACCAGGTCTAGTTTGAGTACCAGAGCACTCATTTTTTTTATAGAGTGAAGTGCTTCTTGGGTGTTACCCACGGGGTCAATAATTTTTCTGTTCTTGAGGAAGTCGATCTGCTCTGCAGAGATGGACTTATCTAAGAAATGCTTCAGCCGGTTGGCAGCAATCTTGGAAATGAATTTGTAGATCAGATTAAATAGGGAGATGGGACAAAAAATAAACAAAGGTTTCAGGCCTCTCACACTTGGGTATAAGAGTAAAAAAGATCAAGTTTAGGGAAGTGATCACTCTCCCCTCTTTCCTTGATAATTCCACAGCTTTGGGTAGGTCCAGCCCCACTAAATCAAATAACCAGAGGTAGAACTCAACCAACCATCCATCTAGGCCAGGGATTCTGTCCCTTTTAAAGGCTTCAAGGGCCCCTTCAACTTCAGAGGTGAAGACATCAACCTCGTCCATAGATACAAGAGAAGGAAAGATGTGGATAACCTTCATCTGATCAATGATATTTTCCTTACCAACGTCCTTGAAAATCTCTGAGAAGTGCTTCACTCCCAATTAGTTGATCAATTTCTTCCACCATCACATCCTCCTCATTTTTAAGGACCCAAATAACATTAAATTTTCTGCGTGCAGAAGATAAACTATGGAAGAATTTGGTGTTTGCATCCCCTAATTCGGTCCATTTAATTCTTCTTTTCAACTTCCAAGTCAAGAGTTCATGTGCCAAATACTTCTCTTTGCGTCCCTTTAGAGATAAAAGGAGGTTCATCCCATCTTCTGTGAGAATTTCTAAGGGGCAGGATGCCAGGAGGGATTGTATTTCCAATTCAATCTCAAACAATTCTTTTTCCATCGAAATCTTTTTCTTTTTCACCCAGTCCTTGACCTCGGATTTAAGTCTTTTGAGTTTTAAAACAAGATGAGACATATCATCATGAACCCATGAGGACAACTCAGAGGTCCAACTATCTTCAACCATCTTAGAGAATCCCTCCTCCATGAGCCATGTTCGATTAAATTTAAAGGGATAGATGTGCGAAGAGGAAGTGGAGTTCCATTCCATACACACTGGATAGTGATTAGATACTTCCGAGGGATGGGACTACACTCTATGCCTCTTAACGTGAGGAATGAGAGAGTCAGATGCTAAAAACATTTCCAGCCTCTTGTTGATACCCTCATCACCCACATGACCATTCCTTTAGGTAGGACCAGCACAAAACAAAGCCATATCAATCATATTGGAATCTTTTAAAAGGTGAGAGAAGTAGGGTTCAAAAGGATCCAAACGATCTTTTTTCCCCAAATCTCTGCATTAGTATGGGTGAAGTTTAAGTCACCATCCAAAATCAAATTAGGTAGTCCAAAAATACCTCCAACAACCACATTATTCCAGAAAGAGTCCTTGTTAATGTAGGGGCCATAACAGTTGAGTATAGAAAACTCAGAGGTTGAGCCCTGGAACTTGGCCTTTACCAGAATACCAGCATAGGTCAAAGAGGAATTACAATGGGTAGAAAGGGGGTTCCAACCAGTCAAGAGACCTCTTGAGAGGCTTACCGAGTCTATGGCACAAAATTCCCACCAAGACAAAAGTTTGGAGAAGGAAAGAAGCACATGAAAATGGTTGCACATGGTCTCTTGAAGAAGAATCATGTTCGGAGTGATAGAGAGGAAAATATATTGGAGGGTTTTTTGTTTGGTAAACCCCCTAAAACCTCACAAGTTCAGTGAAAGAATCTTCATAAGGGGCCACTACTTGTGGACGACACTGCTCTAAGCACCCGGAGGGAGGAAATGGAAGGAGAGGGAGAGGATGAATCTCTAGCTGCATTTTTTATCCTTACAAAGAGGGGAGTAAAGGGAATCCTTGCCCCCCAAAGTTTCAGAGGAAGGTTTCTTCTTGGATTTTCTAATAGTTACATTTTCAAATCTTATGGAGTCCAAAGGGAGGGTTGATGACAAAAGGGGATACTTAGTAGAGAAAAATGAGAGGGACTTCATTAGTGAGGGGTCAGTGAATTCTGGGGAGTTTCTCAAGCTATCAGGTTGCATACCAATAGGATTTGGATCCCCAGTGTAGGAGAGAGGAGAGAAATCTTCAGAGTTGAACAAGGGGGGATTGTCCCCAGTCACATGGGGAGGAGAAGTCACATGGACTGACAACGAGATTAAGGCACCTGAGTCCTCTGCAGGGATTGGAGAGGAATACATGAAATAAGGGTTAGGGAAGACCTCAGGATTAGGTTTAACCGGTCAAACATCCGAAGGGGGGACATTGTTTGAAAGAGTAGCCAGAGAAATATAATTTTCAACATCCTGAATGCAGAGGAGTTCTCCGTTAGTTAGATCTCCATAATTAGTGGGAGAGTAAGATCTATACACACCTTCAAGAGGACACAAAGTGCAAGTCACCGCTTGAGGTGGGCTCGATGAGGAATATCTATCCGGCGGAGAAGCAAACCCCTTTGAGACCGAAGGAGAAGCGCCTTATAGGAGAGCGAGGCAGGAACGGCGGAGGTTCCCGACCTCATGACAAAATTTTCACCGAAACGAGATGTTCAAATAATCAAGTATTTGACAAAGAGTTGTTTCATTGCACGAAATCTCAATTTCTGCTAGCAGTCCCTTGGAAATGTCCATCTCAACCATAAATTTTTCCATCCTTTTATCAAAAAAGAGCTGGAAGTCATCCTCCACAGCCACAAAGCACCCCAAAGAGTTAGCAAGTCCCACAAGAAAATATTTGCTCCACAGTGGGAAAGGTAATGCAGGAAGAAGGACCCCAAGGTGTCTCTTAACTACTCTTTCCCGAAGAGGGTCGAAATTCGAGTGCCATCTGCTAAGCACCAGTGAACCCCTTGTTAGTGGTCCATAGAGTATTAAGGATCAAAGTCACATCCTTATCCTCCAAGAATACAAAGACCATCTAATGATTTGCTAATAGGATGATAATCGACGTGTAATTTAAAAGTGGTTTCCAATGAAAAGTGGCCCATTCAACCCATTCCTTCTTTCCCATACAATAGTATTCAAGTTGACCCACCAAGGCCCTGCAACAAAGAGCCTCTACCCTATCCACATATGTTAAGTAGGTGACAACATCTCCCCATACTAGATTGTAGAGCACCTTTCTACTATCAACATACAATAATATAATGTTCCAAATAACTATATCTTCCAACTTTGTCAATTGGGTCTAGCTCAAGTGGTTGTGAGATTGAGTGTTATCCTTCCCATCCAGGTTTTATTCTCCTTAGTGACATGTTGAGGTCATAATTCGAATATTGTTGTAGTGGCATCTATCCTTGTTGTCGACTTGGCCATGTGTCATGAAGAACCCTTGTTTACCATTATCAAAATGAGGGGAAACACCTAGAGGTTTACCACATGATAATTACCTAGAAAAAAAAAACTATACCTTCCAACAAAAATCCCAATGATTTTCTCTAATCTTTATTAAGACATCACTAACTTTGAAAGACATACTCTTTCCTACCCAACTCTCAAATTATGTCTAAAGATGCCCGACCACCCCTCAATTCTTGATATCAACATACCTTAATGTAAATTAAGTGCATCCTTTGAAAGTGAACCTATTTTTTATTTAAATTCTCTAAATATAGTGTGTAAGAGATGTGATCAGATATAATTTTAGCCTCCAGGACTGTATTCATTATATGATCAAGTGCTAGATTGGAAATATGGCATTAAAAACCAAAATTTATCACCCACTTTATCGCCATTTTCATCACCATTATGCATTATAATCGACAATATCATTTTCCATCCCATCTCATCCATATGACCTAAGGGAATGACCAAATTTCCAAAAAAACTAAATGTCAAACTAAAAAATTGACCATAACTAAAGAGTCACACCTTTTCCTTTGAAAAACGTGACCACCAAAAAACCTACGACTTGGTCCCAAAAGTAAAATTTCAGTATCAGTCATTATTTCACGCTTCCCCAAGGGAAGTAGTGGCTAAAAGTGGACACACAAATTGACATGGTAGAAACTAAGAACGAATTTAACTTCCAAAACCCTAACCTCTCCACTAAACAATCAATGCAATGGAAAGCATACACAATGGATCTAGATCTTATTTTTTACCACTATTATGCCTATAAAAGAAACCCTCATGATCACCATTGTATCCAACCATTCTCATATACACAAAAGCATCGTTATGCCATCAAATTTTCATTACAAAATATAAATAGACCACATCCTTCTTTTGACTTTCACCTTAAGGGGAATCATTGCCTCACACTTGGCTGAATTTTGTGACTACAAGGATACTAACAAACCTACCCTTGGATCAGTTTTGGAGGTCCATGACTCTCAATAGATAGTACCAAGGTGTGTTTGTATCATTTAAATTATTTGTGTATTATTAATAATCACATCCTTTCACATGTTGCACTTTCTTTCAATGTTTGGTTTCTTAATCTTTATTTGCATGTATGTTTGAGAATTTTTATCTTTAGTTTAGTGTAGTATAGTTTAGATTAATTTCCGTTTCCATTTCTAATATGTTACCAAGGATTATACAACCCCTTGGTGGATTCTTTTTGCACTTGCATATGAGAAATCATACACTACATATGGCATTTTCCAATGCACTGCTCCATCAACAATTTTGAATCACCCTTAATCTATAAGTCCCTTAAACCTTGGTTTGTTTCAAATGTTGTTAGAATCCAAAGGGAAAAAAATCAGCTTTATTATTTGTTCCCTACCCAACACCATATTTCATGAAGAAAAACTAATGCTTGTTAATAAAGAAAGTTTCCCTCGCTCCATGCATACTTAGGACTCCTTGGAAGGAACCATAAAAAATAAATCCTTAAGCTTTGGTGAAGTCAATGATTGGAGCTTTAAGGATATTTACTTAATTTCTGAATGGAAGTGTTCATAACATTGGTATCAAAGTCAATATAAATGTAGCTTGTAACCATATTTTTCTTCTCTTGAGATAAACATAGCTTGTTTCCATATCATTTTAAAACATTATTAGCATTTTGTCGTGCAAACATTCCTTTATTACATCGATAGGTGTTTTCTAGTGAGGGTGGGTTTCTGGAACACTATATCCATATTCATTGTCCCTCTAGCTAACCTCCTTCCACCACATGTCCTCCTCCTCATTGTCCACTAGTTTCCATGCTTACCCACTAACTAGTTTTCATGCGTACCCACTATGGTGTCTACTCGTTGTTAATTGGTTTTCACACTTACCCACTCCCTTTTCTCGCATTAGTCTACATTACATACCTATCAATTAAAAATCCATGGCAATACTCATCCATGGTCTTCCACCTTTGAGTTCCATGCCTTACACCTCCTTCTTGGAAGATAAGGTCTTTATGGGTCCATTCATGCCTTACTTTTGTAGTAAGACCTAGACCTTCTTCTGTAAGTTTCAAACCCTAGACTTAGTTAATTGACTAATTAGTAAATGCTCACAACGACGATGAGGATTTGATTGATTATTTATTGGGTGTGGTTTGGTGCATGACAGGGTTTTGGAAGACGTAGAAGAGGAATGGTGACTGAAAACAATGTGCATATGCCCGATATTCCCTCGCTCGATATCATGAGCAATTTGTTGCGTCGAATGAAATCCTCCAATAAGTTTGATAACCAATTTATTCTATTCAATATGTATGTATGTCTATCTCTTCTTATGTCTCTTTACTAGCTTATTATAATCAATGACGATTAGTATGATGCATTCTATAAACAAATTTCTTGTATGGATTGAAGCTTATTTTTATGTGTTTCCTTTCTCATTTTTTGTTGTTTTTAACAAGTTATGTGTGTATAGTTGATTTGGTTATTTTAAAGATTAATATCGAGGATTCTTTAGTCACATAGGCATTGCGTTAAAGAATTATACCTAGTAGTTAGTGTATGCACAAACCAATCAACTCACTATGTTAAGCCTTAACGATGGGACATTTCCCCATATAGTGTGGCGCATTACCTTGCATATTGTGGTGCATTACATATTATTTATGTCGGATTGGGTCTATTAGTTTTTATTGTACACCTTTGTTTCCTATAGGAAAAATATATTCTCATTTTAGTCATCATGGTATCATGTCTTATGTACTCAATACATTGTGTAAAGAGGTTCCTCCCTTGAAGAGGATTGTTATTTATCTATGTTATTCATTATTAAGGTGTCAATCACTCTCTTCTTGTCTATTTATGATCTCTTTATGTTATTTATGGGACTTGGTTGCATATCATTTGGTATTTGAGCTCTTTCCTCGTGACTGGCTTCTGCAAATTGAGTCATCTTGGAATTTTCACTACAATTTTTTTTTTCTGCAAGGATTCAGAGACTGAGTTTAAAAACCCACTTCTAAAATAGGACAAAATATCTCCAAGACAAAATTTAGATCCTGTTCCATCACTGTTTCAGATATAATTGCAGAGGAATCTAGGGTTTTTTACTATTCCAAAACCTAGTCTAAAACAAGTGTTCTAGGGAAAAAGGTCATATATGAGGCATACTAGATCCAAATCGAGTGATACCAGTTGCATTTGAAAGAAGACAGACCAAGTTATATGTGGTAGAATTTTCAGCTACATAAATAAAATATTGGACACATGGTATACCGTATAATTTTTCTCTTATGGACAGGACAAAAATAAGAATCTTTTGGGAGATTTGCAATAACTTTTTTTTGGCACATCTAAATTAGGAGAGAATTGCAGAATTGGAAAGAGGACACATCATGGTACCACAGGACGAAGTTTAATACCCAGAGGAGTCTAAATTAAAATTTTACCTCAATTACAAGTCAACAATAAAACAGTCTTCTAATCATGGTTTGAAAAAGGTACGGCATTTTGCATTTGACTTTGAGTAGAAGGATCTATTTGTGGTAACCCTAGGGTCTGATATATATTTATTGTTCAAAATTACACCAAAAGGAAGTGGAAAGAGTCTTACTACACTAAAACCCCCAAAGGATTCATCCCCGACATATGATGAAATGGAAGACATATATTGTAGAGTGTCCAAGTTAGAAGATATGATTAAAGGAAATGTGAAAATGGATGACTTTGTTAAATTGGAAAATAAGATGTCTAGTAAAGAGGATCTCAAAGGGATGGCTAGTGAAGACGATCTCAAAGGGATGTATATAAAAGAAGATATTCAAGACTTGAAGGAATTGATGAAGGATATAAAACATGGCTTTATTCCTTATGTATTTACTCAAGAAGAGGATAAGGAGGAAAAAGAGGACTTATTCCAGTCATGTTCAGAGAAATTTGAAAAACAATTGGAGAGTAGGAATTTGGAGTCCTCAAAAGTTGATGATTAACTGCAACATCATGGGTTCAATTTAAGTCTAAGGAACTAATTTATCCCTAAGATTGACCTGATAAATTTTGAGGAAATGCTCCAATCACGTGGATTTTTTAGATGGATCAATTCTTTGATTCACACCAAGTGCCTACTTTGCAAAAGGTAACTATTGCATCCTTATATTTGGAACCTGGTCAATTTGTACGATACCAATAGCTTTGTGACTGTAAATGGAATCTATTATCTCTTGGTCTATATTCACAGAAGAATTGATTGTACATTATGGGGATATAAATAGAAACAACAGGCTTTATCCAGTTGGTAAATCTCAAGAAAAAAGGTCCAGTTACAGAGCACATCAAGCAATTTCAATAGCTAAGTCTTAGAGTGAAGAATATTTGGCATGGTTTCATGCATGGTGGGGTTTTGGAAGACGTAGAAGAGAAATGGTGACTGCAAACAATGTGGATATGCCTGATATTCCCTCGCTCGATTTCATGAGCGATTTGTTGCGTCGAATGAAATCCTTTAATAAGTTTGATAAACAATTTATTATAGTCAGTATGTATGTATGCCTATCTCTTCTTATGTCTCTTTACTAACTTCTTATAATCAATGATTATTAGTATGATGCATTCTGTAAACAAATTTCTTGTATGGATTGAAGCTTACTTTTATGTTTTTCCTTTCTCATTATTTGTTTTTTTTAACAACTTATGTGTGTATGGTTGATTTGGTTATTTTAAAGATTAATCTTGAGGATTCTTTAGTCACATAGGCATTGTGTTAACTAATTATACCCAGTAGTTAGTGTATGCACAAACCAATCCACTCACTATGTTAAGCCTGAATGATTGCATATTCCCCATATAGTGTGGTGCATTACCCTATATATTGTGGTGCATTACATATTATTTATGTCGGCTTGGGTCTATTAGTTGTTATTGTACACCTTTGTCTCCTATATATAGGAAGAAGATATTCTCATTTTAGTCATCATTGTATCTCAGTGTCTTATGTACTCAATACATTGTGTAAGGAGGTTCCTCCCTCGAAGATTATTGTTATTTATATATGTTTTTCATTATTAAGGTGTGGATTACTCTTGTCTATTTCTTCTCTCTTTATTGTTAGATTTTCTTAAGATCTAATTAGATTATCTAGGATCTTTATCTGAAAGAATAACAAGTACAACAAAATGCATAAGATGTAAAAGATGCACAAGACACAAAGATTTTCATCAGGGAAACCCTGAAGGAGAAACCCCACAAAATTCTTCAGAATAGTAAGATGATCAAAAGCAGTAATAAGAAATGTCCAATAGCTATCTTTCTCTCCTCCTATGACTGTCTTTCTCTCTCCAACTCCTTAGAGATTGTGTGTGGGGTGTATAAATGAGGGAGAGCACCTCCCTATTTATACCCTTTCAAGTCACTAACTAAATATAAGACCCGAGCCTACATGTCATCTCACATGGGGCCCACTTCTCCTAGAGAGATCACAATTACATATTACATGATGTTACACTGGGGACTATTTCCTTGACTTACAATGGAGGTTGTACCTCAAGGTTTAGACATAATTTAGACATCCTATAAAGGGATAACACACATCCCCGATGGGGGTACAACAACATACAATGATAATATACATCATAATATCTTTCAAAGTTACAAATACATAAACACTCCCTCTTAAATAGGAAGGTATTCTCTCTCTACACAATCATCAACACATCTGGTCAAGTCTTCATCGCATCATCATCATCACAGAGTCATAGAGTCTTCATCATAGCTGCTGCCATCATCTTCTTATAATTTGATCATCATCCCATACTATCTTTAATCAGAAGTTTCTACAGTGCCAACCCTTTTTCATGTTGGATGTAGGCCTAGTCCTCTGCCAGGTATTCATCTACAGTGCCAACCCTTTTTCATGTTGGATGTAGGTATACAGTGCCAACCCTTTTTCATGCTGGATGTACGTCTTCATCTATAGAGCCAACCCCTTTTCATGCTGGATGTAGGCCTACAGTGCCAACCCTTTTTCATGCTAGATGTAGGTCTTCATCTACAGAGCCAACCCTTTTTCATGTTGGATGTAGGTCTATAGTGCCAGCCCTTTTTCATGCTGGATGTAGGTCTCCATCTAAAGATCCAACCCTTTTTCATGTTGGATGTAGGTCTCCATATATAGAGCCATCCCTTTTTCATGCTGGATGTAGGTCTATAGTGCCAGCCCTTTTTCATGCTGGATGTAGGTCTCCATTTACAGAGCCAGTCCTTTTTCATGCCGGATGTAGGTCTCCATCTACAGAGCCAGCCCTTTTTCATGATGGATGTAGGTATCCATCTATAGAGCCAACCCTTTTTCATGCTAGATGTAGGTCTCCATCTACAGAGCCAGCCCTTTTTCATGCTGGATGTAGGCCTAGCCTCTGCTAGGTCTTCATCATCTTTAGATCATCTCATTTTCACACGAAGCACAACCCAGATACACATAGCACAACACTCACATTTACTGGCATGATAGGACACACCTACTACCATCCGGGAAAGGTTCCAACGCTTACATCCACCGGCATGGTAGGACAAACCTACTACCATCTGGGAAAGGCTCCAGCACTTACATCCATAGGCATGGTAGGACACACCTACTACCATCCGAGAAAGGTTCATGTGTATCACTTCCCCTTCGAGGGAACCTTGATCTGAAGAACACCAAGCTTCTTTCTCAAGTATTCAAACTTCACTCTGGCCATTTCTAGCATAGAATCACATCATGACTGATTACGTCCAAGGATAACCTGTGAGATTCGCCAGGACTGATTACAACCAAGGACAACCTACATGCTTGATTATGTCTGAGCAACCAACGAGATTCGCCAGGATTTTATGCTCATACAACCTGTCTCGCCGGCTATGCTAGAACTCATCACTCCCTCTTTCGAGATATCTCGATCTGGATCACATATTGGAGCTTCACTACTCCTATCTATATCATACAAAAATGCAAGTCAGATCAATCAAATAAAATAGTAGCTTTCGAAAGAAACATACTACCTCACAAATAGCCGAGCAAGTGGCAAGATATTTTTCCTCAGCTGTACTCAGTGCCATGCAAGACTCCATCTTTCCAAACCAGTATCCCATACTGGATCTCAAACTGAAGAAGCAACCCAAGGCACTCTTCTTCTCAGTGGCGCTACCAATCAGAATCAACATAACCATGCAGGTTAGTCTTCTGATTCATATCATACTTGAGCCCATACTCAACTATACCATTCAGGTACCTTACTTCATGCTTTGCAACCAGGTGAGCATGTCTCGAATACATCAGGAGCTGGCTCGTGTCGTTCATAGCAAAGCATGTGTCTGGTCTTGTATTTGTCAGGCACATCAATGAAAAAAATCATCTGACGATACATTGTGGCATCAACTGTCTCTGATGAAGCATCAATCAATAGCTTCAGGTTCGATGCCATAGGTGTGGCCATGGACTTGAAGTCCATCATCCCGAACTTATTCAGGATATCCACTACATACTTCCCTTCTCCAAGGGAGATTCCATCTGCACTCTACCACACCTTCATGCCTAGAAAGTAGTGCATCATACCCAAGTCCTTCATCTCGAACTTGGAAGCAAGTCTCCTTCTTGCAACTTTAATGAGTTCCTATTTTCCTGTCAAGAACAGGTCATCGACATATAACAGGAGCATCACTAGTCTTCTGCCTTCAACCTTGAAGTAAAGGTTGGAATCCACTTTACTCTCAGTAAATCCTAGAGCCATAAGTAAGTTTTCCATCTTAGGGATCTTCTGCAATCACTCCCTCTGAAGTGGAGCATCATTCTCCCTCTTCCTTTTGTACTCTATTTATTGAAACATTATGTAATGGAGTGACAAGTAGCTTCCTCTGCTACTAATATTTTATGTATCCATCTAGGGTCACTGGACACCAAGATCCTCTATTTTGAACTTTGTTGAAAATTTCTTCTTGCACCCATATGTGAGCTTGTCATCCTCTATAAGATTTCATCTTCAATCTTGTAGCAAAGGTTAAGATATTCATTACTCTAGGTGATATTCAAGCTCCTTATGTAACTATATGTTCTATCCCATGGGTGCCTTTTAAGATTTTACAAGGCCTTCTTTAATTTTCACACATGAGTTTTCCTGTCATGTGTCTCAACTCCCAATGGCTACTCTATGTATACTTGATTCGTCACTGGTGCAAATGTCTTTTCATAGTCTATGCCTTCTTTATGTGAGAATCCTTGTGCTAGGAATCTTTCCTTGTATCCTACGATGTTGCCATCTACTGCATGCTTGATATTGTAGATCCATATGGAAGACACTATGGATGTCCCTTCAGGTCTCGACACCGCATCCTCGACATCATTCTTCTTGAAGTGGTACTCTTTGATCATAGTCTCCTTCCCTTTCTTCTTGTCTACTTATTCATAGCTAGAAGGCTTTGCATCAATGATGTCGCTCAACAATGTCACATAACTAGAGTGTATATGGGGCCTCTTTCTTTCTTTGGAAGTATCATCATACTATTCTTCATCTTGGATTATTTCTCATGCCCAAGTTGGTCTTCATCTCTCAAGGTGGATCTACAGTTCTCTTTATATTCTTCTGAAGCTCTTTCTTTCGCTATGGTGTCTTTGACCCGGGAAGCTTCAGGTTCCTCTTCTGAACTGTCGTTACTTGTTCTTTGGAATGATCTACAAGTCAAGTTCATTTTCATGATTAGAAGCATATCATAATTTCTAAAACATATCAATGGTGACAAATATATGTCACATAGCCATGCGACTATTTTAGCCAATGCTACAACATTCATCCATATCATGTATACATACAATAACTTCTAGATGCATTCTACCCTAATGTTATTAAGAGTGTGTACTACTCCTAATATGCTAGCAAAGAGGTTTCAATCTAGATAAGTAGTAATGGAATGTTGTACAACATCATTGATTTCTTACCCATCATGTGCAATTCAGTAGTATAAATGAAAATACTCAAACATGCATAACACATATGTTACGGAGAGAAAATTCCTATGGTTTGTGGGTACCACAACATATAGTATGACACCGGAAATCAATCCTTTCCAATATGCAAGAGCAATAAAAACATCTAACACTAAGGGATATAGATCGTACCTTATTCTGGATGGTTGAAGTAGATCCTTGTTAAGATTTTCCAATCACGCTCGTATTTCAAATTCGCTCTCAACAACAACAAACAAAGCAAGCATGATATATAATAATGTGTTAGACCTACTCTAGCATATATAATAAAATGCACATGTATTGGAAAATAAAATATATTTCTCTTAATAAAATAGAGATACAATAGTGACAAACTCTGTCGGCACTTCTGCGAACCAGAGAAGTCGAGTTTTCCACATGGGCCTCCACCACTTCAATCGTCCATCTCTTGATAGCAAGCTCACAAAGCAAAGGCAATATTGGGAAGAACACTATGTGCTCCAAAGGGACAAAGGGATGCAAACTCAAGTATAATAAAAACTAAGGAAACAATGGACTATAGTTTCCTTACTCTTCAATTTCTCCTCCTTCTATGTATCCAAGAGGCTCAATATATAGCACTCCAAAGAGGTAATGGAGGGTCGAATCTGAGTGTTCTCAAGGAATTTGGAAGGCCAAGAGTCAAGTTATTCGGAATCATATGAGGAAAGCTCCAAAAATACTTGTCTTTATGCACACATCCCGATGTACATGGGTTTGAGGTCAAAAGCTGCGTATACACGTGAATATGGATTTAAAAGTCCCGTATAGGTATAAATAGGTGATTTTTGGGGATAAAATTGGAACATCAAAGTATAACATAAGTCCATGGGGTCCAAAGAGTCTACAGAGGGACATGGAAGGCCATAAATGTGTGATCTATTAGGTGTGGTAAAATCATCTATAATAGATGCCCCCTAATGTGTGAGGTAAGAGGGGTAACATGATGGAAGAAATACATTATAAAATCCATCCCATAAGTGGAGTAATGAATACCCAGGAGGAAGAACTAGGCCACTCATCAGTACAATACAATGATCAATCTCTGCATGTGACTGCAAATACATATAGCAGTCTCGAATACATAAGAGTACAATGGCCATGAATATGCATGATATATACAAAGTGTCATGTGGTCATCACCACGTACAATATACAATAAGTCAATATCTCCATAAGGATGAAGATATATGATATACAATGGAATTTGATCATGAGAGCTGACATCTCATGAATACTGGCATGATCAAGGAAGTAGCAAATATGGAATTCCACCAAGCTGGAAGGTCTTCTACATAAACCACTATGAGTACATGTCCTACTATGGGAATAGATGTGTCAAGGTCGAACATAGTATTCCATCATTTGATTACCAGTCATTGTTGTATACCGTTAACAGACTCGAGATAACCCACCGATAATGAAAAAGGGAATCAAGGTACATAGTGAAATCTAACAAGTGTGAATAGATGTGTTGAGGTCAAACACTTGGAAGAATGCATTGATCAGGGGACATTGATGTATTCCCAAAACTGTCGATGGTGACAGAACCTACCACTAATGACTGTAAGTCTCAAGGAACTCAAATGAATCTAGACTCCTATTCCAGAATAAATGATCTGAAGTCGATGGAATGGAATTCATTGGAAGGAGGGAATTAAGGAATCCCCCAACACGAGGTACTCAGCAACACTATATAATGTGGAAGAAATCGAACAAGATGTGCACGAACCAGTAACAGTATCAGGAATGGATGACATGCAAAGTCAATATAACTAAGGAATGGCCGACTCATGCTTCATCTTCCTTCGAACAAGAGAATAAGGTAGATGGTGACTGAAGGTAGGTAGCATGGACTTGATATGAAAACTGGGACATCTCTATGACACAAGAGGCATCAACAGAGGCTCCATGGGGGCTGGAAGCATAACCAGTTGGTGGAGATAAACTCAGAGTAACGAGTACAACTCCTAAAGTCAAACTAATAACCCAACCAATGGATGTGATATATAGTTTTTTTTTGAAGGTGACACGACTTGACTGCTACCAAATATAATATCGTTTCCCGTCCGAATTTGTATGTTTTTTTAATTTTTTTGGACTTTTTCAAATATTTTGAAAATCTCAAAAAAGAATAAAAGTGCTTTATAATACATAGCTAGGAGGAGACGAGTGTCAAGGATAGGAAAAATAGTTCCAAGCAGTGGAACATACCTATGCTTAATGCAAGGAAGTAGGTGTAGGATAACGACACTTGGGGGAAGGTCTCCTCCCGGTAAAGGCGTGATCAAGATGCAAAGGATATGTAAAAGGCTCTGCTTGGATAGACATGAGACAAGATCAGGCTACATGGATTATAACTATGAAGCAGGGAGTTGGCATAAAGCTCAATAAGGCAAGAAAAACTCATGAAATACAATCACAACTTGATACATATAAGGGAGTCCTAGGGGAATGGCCAGCGTAAAGTTCAAGAGGAGTATGAAGCTCTTTCTGAAGGACATGGCGAGACTAAAAAGGGACTCCCCACACCTAAAGGAGAAATCTCAGCATGGGCACCAAATGCGAAACAAGATCTAACTAGGGTGCCCATGTATAGGAAAGCTCTACCATTCACACAATGTCACTTCTAACAGCAGCATGAAGGTTCCGTGACACTATGGAATGGGTTTGTACCTAAGGTTAAACTGAAATGGTCATAAGGCCATGCAAAATGCAAGCGGATGTGAAATCCTAACCTATATGCCAGTTCAAACATTATACCTATGATAGGCACGAACGAATCAAAGACTCGGTCAAAACACGCTCAAAACGGGTCCCTACAACACAATATTAGGCCAAACGGTCCAAAATGGTCAAAAAATGGTCCAAACAATAGAAAGTGGGTAAAAATTTCAATTTTGTTTTTCTATAAAATAGTAAAAAAAATATTTTTTCCATATCATTTGGAAATTTACCCACCATAGTGGTTTTAGACCAAAAAATTAAGAAGCTGATCCCGGGAGAATCGGTCCATGGAATCGCACACCGTCTGGTTCAGGTAGATCATCATGCCCTTCTCTTCCATTTTCATGCTTTTATTTTTTTATTTTCATGGTCTACTTTTTACTTTGGTCCATCTCGAAGTAGGCGGTTTTATCCCACGTAGAAAAATGTTATTTTTCCACGTATAGGGATTGACATACGTGGAAAAAACTATGATAGCAGTGTATGTACGTGGATGTTTTGAAAATAGTCACGTATAGGGATGTAAATAAGAAATTCAAAGTCAAAAGCTAATGAAACTTGGAAATTTTTGTGCAAGATGGTTCTAGAGTGGAGAGAACATGAACATGAAGATGTTGATGAGGACGTGTAAGATGATTTGATGGTTGAACATGCATTGAGGCTTGTGGGTTATACAAATTCTGGCGCCTTGGAAGCTTGAGGGAAAAACTAAGGCTACTCCAAATGCTAGTAGATTATTGGGATCCTGACTTAGAGACATTCCATTTGGACGGGATGCCTGTCAGCCTCGAGGTTGAGGATATCTATTTCATTACAGGACTGTCCTGCAGAGAGGAAGTGGTGAACCTATGAGCTCGTGGGATAGGAGGCAACCTCACCATAGAGGAATATATTGTTGTTTATTGCCTCCCAGATACAGAAACGGTTGGGATCCAAATCCCAACGAACTCAATCCGGAACTTAGGGCTGAAGGCCATACTGTTAGCACTTGGAAGGATAGCGGGGTTGGCATCCCTCGATAGGGATTCTAGGCCGTTGATGTTCTATCCGATGGAGTGTATGCGACCTACTATTTACGATTGGAGTACCTCATTGTTGAGAAACATGAAACAACAACTTACTGAATGCAAGATGGGACAGGTGAAGAACTTCGGCTTTGGAAGCATCTTGAGTGCTTTCTTTTTTGAGCGATTTCCAAGGCTAAGCCCAAGAGTTGAGATTTCCCCACATGGTGCTCGGGATCTACCTCAACTATGCTAGGCACATGTCATGTGGAGAATAGGAGGGGGACATGTGGCCAACCCCTACACTACATATTTATTTCTTTTGTGGTGTAGGCAAATCATTTCCATAGATGACTACCCCTAGGAGGGGATAGACTTCCATGGAGATCCTGATATTCCCATTCCACTAGGCTCAACATACGAGGAGATAGGTAATGATCTTGACTATAGCCGTGACTTTGTGATATATGTGGCTGCGTCTCAAGAGATGATTGGTATGGTATTAAGTTTAAGAGGATGAGGAGCTTCATGAGCATGCCATCTATTATCTTAGCCGAAACCTTATTGATGCAGAGCTTCATTATACCCATGTTAAGAAGTTGGCCTTAGCTTACGGAGTCACCAATTATGTTACGGAGCGAAACTTCCTATGGATAGGGGTACCACAACAGATAGTATGACACTAGAAATCAGTCCTTTCTAACATGCAAGAGAAATAAAAACATCTAACACTAAGGGATATAGATCGTACCTTATTCCGGATGGTTGAAGTAGATGCCCGTTGAGCTTTTCCAATCACCCTTGTATTTCAAATTCGCTCTAAAAAAAACAAACAAAGCAAGCATGATATATAATAATGTGTTAGACCTACTCTAACATATATAATCAATCATGTATAAGCAAGTAAATGAATACATGGATTTAATATTCATATTTAAAATGCACATGTATTGAACAGGAAAAGATATTTGTATTAATAAAATAGAGATACAATAGTGACAAATTCTGTCGGCACTTTTGCGAACCGGAGAAAACGAGTCCTCCACTTGGGCCTCCACCACTTCAATCCTCCATCTCTTGATAGCAAGATCACAAAGCAAAGGCAAGCTTGGGAAGAACACTATGTGCTCCAAAGGGACAAAGGAATGCAGACTCAAGTATAATCAAAACTGAGGGAACAATGGACTATAGTTTCCTTACTCTTCAATTTCTCCTCCTTCAATGTATCTAAGAGGCTCAATATATAGCACTCCAAAGAGGTAAATGGAGTGTTGAATCTTGAGCGTTCTCAAGGAATTTGGAAGGCGAAGAGTCAAGTTATTCATACTCATATGAGGAAAGCTCCAAAAATATTTGTCTTTATGCATACATCCCGATGTACGCGGGTTTGAGGTCAAAAGCTGTGTATACACACGATTATGGTTTTAAAAGTTGCGTCTAGGTATAAGCAGGTGATTTTGGGGATAGTATTTGAAAATCAAAGTATAATATTAGTCCATGGGTTCCAAAGAGTCTACAGAGGGACATGGAAGGCCATAAAGGTGTGATCTACCTAGTGTGGTAAAATCAACTATAACACCATCAACTGAATATAAACAAATGCATAACCAAATAATATCATGAAATGACAATTGAATACTTATCTTTATTTTTTTCGTGAGTAGACTCCTTCTTGAGCCTTAAACTTCATCATCTTCTTCATTCATAACAACATCATTTCTTTTCCAAATTCTAAGATGGATAAGAGGTTCTTCAAGAATTGAGTCCTTCATATTCCTCATCGCTTGAGGAATCTTCTTTGAATCATAAGAGCTTGATCTTCAGTTGCTCCCATCTTCTCTTCTCTTTATTATGAAACACGATTCTTCTTGTGTGCACTCTTCCAAGAGTCTTCTAAAGGTAATCACTTCCTTGTGGCACACATTCATTGAATGAATGAATCCCATCGTCTTGGCACTACTACATTTCGATCCAAAATCCGACGGTTACTTTCGACGGTGCATGGATTTCTTCTTTTAAACCCACCAAAAATCACAAAATTAATTTTTTTTTTTTTAAATTGTGGTTATAAGCGTCGCTTAAGCGACGGCTAGCCTAGCATGCGTCGCTTAAGCGACGGCGCATCAGATGGCATAATTATTTGTATAAACCCTCATTCAAAATCAAAGGCCATCATCTTCAAGGTTTAGTTTTAGAGCTTATAGTTGAATATAAATCTTTGTATTTTATTCTATTTATTATTATCTTAAATCTCTAACAACACATAGTTCAAATACAAACATTTGTACGTCTTCAAAACAAGCCCAATAGAGAAATTGTGATATTTACCAATTAGTAGAGGTCCATGAATGCTCCAAAATGTATGAGTATGAGCAGTGCTACTACACTTTCAATGCTCATTTATATAATGAAGGGTCCATGTATATATTAGATTTTTTTTATAGATTTTTTTGTCTTTTTCTTAGGCCTTATTACACCATGAAGTAGGAATGCCATGGTGATTTTGAAATACATGTAAATATTGATATTTTTAAGTTAATAAAAGAGCCAAGACTATCTCAGCATCACAACCTAAATGAATTATGGTACCAGAAAAGAGGGAAGGTAAGGGATCCTAATGTAATGTCGATATTCCTAACCACCTTATTTATTTTCTTACCCCTCTTTCCATTACATTAATATTCACTTTTTATAATGTTTATATTGAACCCAACCTATAGTTAAATGGGAGACAATAA
>LPNX010063946.1:150021-238571 GCA_001517045.1 Pseudotsuga menziesii
AGAGCATTTTTTTGGTTTTACCATTGTTTCTGTCATGTTTGATTGTATTCTTCTTTCCTGTTGTCATTTTGAATGAAAGTTCATTAACATTACTAATGACCATTTGTTGTTGATGCATGCATCAGGCATTTGCTGTTATTTCTAGCTCTTCTCTTCAGATTGATTTGTCATGTGTACTGGAGCATGTTTTTGCAGAACTAACAACATTTTTGCGAAAGGTAAGCTTTACCTTTGCATTGCAGCCATGCCTCGCCTTTGAACATTGTTTTAATACAAGCCATTGGGCTTGACTTTGCTTTAATTTTTTATTTTACTTCCTAAAACATTTCTTATTGCATTTGAACTTTCACACAGGCCAATCATGCATTGAGGCAAGCTTCATTGGGGACTCTTAATTGTTTAGTTGTTGCTTATGGTGATAAAATCATTTCATCTACATTTGAGGCTATTATCACAGAGCTTCCCTCACTTATCAGGTTTGGGCCCATGGACAATTTAGTGCTTGCTTTTATACATAACATAATGTAGTCGTAGGGCTATTTTATTTACTTGGTTGGGTTCTGATGGTACGTTAATGGTTTCCAATTTTCCTTCTCAATCAATGAAGTTTTACAATATCAACAGTCTTTGGCACCAAACATTCTTCAGTTACCACTGCTGTCGTTTTAAATATTTTATTCGCGTGCTTCTTTAACATATGAAAATGTTATAGTGAACAAGCATGGATAACTTCCATTCTACACCATTATAATCAATTCCATCATCCTTTTTTGCAATTTTTCTACTGCATTTTGTATGCACCAGCACATTGCCTTGTTATAATAGTAGGGGTGTTTTGTCATCATAACACCAAGCAAACACAGCAATAAATTATTTTCAAATATTTAAGAGATTTGATTTAAAATAAAACATCATGGAGAAGCAGGCCCGTGCTCTTGTGCAGGCAGTGAAGGCTTTCCAAGATAATCTTTTGCATTCAAAGATCATTGCTGTTGTGCCTAATATTGTTTTTAAGGACATCTTAGTACAGCAGGATTTTGATCGTAGGAGAGTTGTTCCATGAGATGTTCCTCTTAATAGCATGTTTCACTGTGCAATGACGAGTATATTAATGGTCAGTCAATTACTTCTTGTGCCTTGAATACTTGCAAGTTCTCATGGGTTTTATGTCGCTGATTTATATGTTCATACTTTAAGCCTCCAACATTACTTCGAGTAACTAGTTGCAAGGTGTTGTCCAGCTTTACCGATGCAAAATATTGTGGGTATAATTTCCCAGCAAGCCCCCTTGTTACAAGAGTTACTAGTTGCTCATATGTATTACAAGGGCTCTTTTGCAGTTTTGTTATAACAGTAAGATCATTGCAAATCAATTATTCACGTTCCTGCTTGTGTCAATGTTTTTCTACATTCTCATGCATAGTAACATGACCTGGAATTTGTGTAAAACTAGAGAAATTTTGCATAGTCATAGTCAAGGGTATTACCCAATTTGCAAAATATTAAAAAAAAAAAAATGCTTACTGCCGTCGCTTAAGCGACGGTTTTTTTTTTTAAAATATTCACTTTCGTCGCTTAAGCGACGGTTATACCTGTCGCTTATCCGACGCTTACGCTCTCTATCCATCGCTTAAGCAACGGTTATCCCTGTCGCTTATCCGACGCTTACCCTCTCTATCCGTCGCTTAAGCGGCGGCCCTTCATGTCGCTTATCCGACGATTACAGTTTATATGAAGGTAATTTTTTTTCCTACCGTCGAAGAAAGGCTGTCGCTTAACCGACGCTTTACATTTAACCGACGGTTGCTTAAGTGTCGCTTAACCGACGGTTAATTAGGTGTCGGATAATCGACGACAAGTTTCCGACGCTTAAGAAAAAATCATAGTGTTGTACATGCGACAGGGAAGTGTCGAAAATCCGACAATACGGCCATCGGATTTTTGGTCAAAATGTAGTAGTGTGGGAGGCCATTCAAGGTGGTTATAATAATATCTTGTTCTTCTTTGATTGCTTCATCATAGCATCGAACGATTCCTTTTGGTGTCTTCAAGGATGACACATGAGGGATGAGATGATCTTTAATAGAATCTACAATGATTCTCTTGGCTCTAGCCTTATCCTCATCTCCCTCTAGCTCTTAGAACTTCCTTATTGAAATATTGATCCAAGTCAATTTCTTCAAGGATCATGGAGGTCCTATACTTCCATACTCAGAAGTTGTTAGCTTCACCAAGCTTTTCATCAAGATGGTGTGATTAGTCATTTTGAAATGGGAACCTCAAATGTAAATAGAAAAAATTTAGATCTTACCGATTTGAGGTGTTCGTCTTGGCTCTGGAGCTGGCTGATCTAGGGTTTGTCAGAGAAACCCTAATTTTCAAAACTTTAAATTTCAAGCTTGTGATTGGATAGAAAAATGGGTCTCTTTAAGGTGAGCTGTCCAATGTACTCCTTTCTGAAAAAAGTGGAGGGAAGCTCCCAGAACAGGAAGCCCTAGTTTTCCAATTTATTCTGTAGACATGACTGATATTACTTTTGTTGTATCTATGAAATTTCAGATCCTTAAGGTAGAAAAATTCTCACTATGATAGAATGATAAGTCTTATTTCCAACCCCACAGGTTAGAGAAGAAATGGATTCTCCAAGTGGGACTTATTCATATTTTTCCAAGGTGATTGTTTTGGGGACTGTTCAGCATAGCAAACTTGTACAGACTACCACATGTCATTGTTTCACATTCCGGGTCTGAAAAACGTACCACATAAAATAAATTCTGTGCCTTACCTAAAACATATTTTGAAATTTCGTTAGGACCTTCCTAACCCAAGATATAGCAAATCTCCCTAGTTCACATATTTTAGAGGAGGATGGCACCCTGATTTGGACAAACCATATCTCCTAAAGTATAGATAATCTGAGGCTGAATTGTCTACATAGTGTACAACATAAATTTCTCTTTAGTATGTAAAACTTTTGGCTTCTGTGCCTTCTTCAATCTTGCATTATAGCGAAAATTATAGGATTACTAAATTCAGTCTTGTAGGGTTTTCATGCATGAAACACTAATTTCCATTAGCTACCATTGCAACTATATTTCAGTTGTATAGTGAAACTTCTCTGATTCAGAAACTGATACCACCAATAGATGTGCCCTAGTGAGGTGAGTTAGCCTAGCCCTTCTTTCTTGATGATCTACAGAGAGAACACCTTCAACTAGGAAGCCCTAGTTCCCATAGCTGCACTATGCCTTCTTTCAGAGAGGCTCTAATACCATGTTATATTTTCTTAAGATATGATTAGATTATCTAGGATCTTTATATGAAAGAATAACATGTAAAACAAAATTCATAAGATGTAAAAGATGCACAAGACACAAAGATTTTCATCGGGGAAACCATAAAGGAGAAAACCGCGCAAACTTATTCAGAACAGTAAGATGATCAAAAGTAGTAATAGGAAATGTTCAACATATATATTTCTCTCCTCTTATGACTTTCTCTCTCTCTCCAATGCCTTAGAGAGTGTGTGTGTGGTGTGTATAAATGAGGAAGATAACCTCCCTATTTATACCCTTTCAAGTCACTGACCAAATATAAGACCTGAGCCTAGATGTCATCTCACATGGGGCCCACTTCTCCTAGAGAGATCACAATTACATATTACATGATGTTACACTAGGGACTATTTCCCCAACTTACAACGGAGGTTGTACCTCAAGGTATAGACACAATTTAGACATCTCGTAAAGGGGTAACACACATCCCCGATGGGGGTACAACAACATATAATGATAATATATATCATAATATCTTCTGAAGTTACAAATACATCAACATTTATGTTATTTCTAGGACTTGGTTGCATAACACATGGTATCCGAGCTCTTTCCCCGTGACTGGCTTCTACAAAACAAGTCATCTTGGAATTTTCACTACAATTTTTTTTCTACAAGGATTCAGAGATCGAGGTTAAAAAAATAATTCTAAAACAGGCCGAACTATCTCCAATATGAAATTTATATCCCGATCAGTTATTTTTTTGGAGATAATTCTGGAGCAATCTAGGGTATTTTACTGTTCCAAAACCTAGTCTAAAACAAGTGTCTAGGGAAGAAGGTCATATCTGAGGCATAATAGATCCAAATTGAGTGATACCAGTTGCATCCGAACGAAGGATAACCAAGGTATATATGTGGTATAATTTTTATCTACATAAACAAAATATTGATGTTGCGTACCCATACCCCATTATCATGCAGAATTAAAAAAATTCATCGAGAACTTTGACTGTTCATCGAAACACAAGGCATGGTCGCGAACCACTTATTGACATTTCCAAAACTGTCATGCTCCCTCCCATCTTCCATTGATCAACTCGATGATCTGTAGGGAAAGATCTCAGAGGATATCAGATGGTGGAGAGAAAATGCGATGGAAATCGACAATCCCAAATGGTCCCGCAGACTGGAACCACATCGACGGTTCAGAATCCACCTGAAAAAATCAATGGTGCGGATAGCTCGAGTTGCAGGGTTGGAAGTTATGAAAATGGAAATCTCACTTCTTGCAACCAACATCCCGCATCAGGAACAGATCAACGACTGACAATCATCCCGCGAATATCGATGGTGTGGAAACCTGAACTTGCAGGGTTGGGAATTGTGGAAATCACGACACCGCAATCCCGCATCCTGCATCCCACATACCGTAAGTCGCGGAAGGGAAAAATTGCAGAAACCACAATCTGCGAACCGTCATTCCACATCCCGCATCCCGCAAGTTTCCGAAGGGAAAAATTTGCGGAAACCACGATTTGCGAACCGTCATTCTGCATCCCACATCCCATAGACTGCGTAAATGGAGATTTCTAGTAGGAAATTCTACTTTTTCACTGAATTCTTGGATCGATCTGATCATTCAGGCCATTACCGATCTGACCAACCTACCCTGCAACTTAGTTTGAAATACATTGATGGAAAACATACATAGATGCCTATAATTGCAGTTATTCAAAGGAGCAGTGCATCAATTCAACACCGCAACATGTTCATCACATTTCATCAAGCAATTACAATACAAGAATACAACTGTAGAGAATAACATAAACAAGAACACTTATCTTGAATAGAACTTGTCCCACAACCAGCTATGTCGCTGCAACGTTCCACCCAACCATAGGTCAGTGTGCTCATTAATCTCTTAGCAGCACTGCTACCCCTGTGTTGGGCATGATTTCACAAGGATTCAAGGGAAAACACAACAGAACAACCCAGATTGGGTATTACACAGCTCAGATTGAGAAAAAGTAGCTTTAGAGTTGTTCTTGGCCCTAACGTGGCCAAAACAACTCAGCAACAACCCAAACTCGATGGGAAAACTAGCAACAATCTCTCAACTACGTGAGGATAGTAGGATACAGCCTATGTGAAGATGGATTCACATACATAGACCACAATCAACAAAGGGGTTCGGACCCAACCACACGAGAACATCCAGGGTATACACAAACCCACAAAACCTAGAAGGTAACTACACACAACAACGGGGAAGAAGAACTAGGATGCACGTCCTACGTGTGAGGAAAACAATGATCCCTGTGTGAAGGGGAAATTACATAGACCACAATCCTGAAGGGTGGAGACCAGGCTGACTACCTGCGTGAGGAGGAAAAAACTACGTTCCGCCTGAAAGTGGAACTGCGGACCGCGTGAATGAATGGGTTCCCTACCTCTGTGAGGGAAATGAGGGATCTACCTCTGGGTATGCATAAGGTCAGAGCTGACAGTATCCTGCCAGACTAATGCCCCCATGCAGATTTTTCCTAAGAGCAATAACTGCCCTCAACTAACGCTTTCCCCACCAAAGGACTTAGTGGCTGAATCATAGACAAAAAGATGGTTGACACTTGGATGGTCTCACCTATTAACACTCAACACTTTCCCAATGGCTCCCATGGGTTAGACATCCCCCCCCACTTAACCTCAGGAAATCATGCCCCTCTTCATTATTATTGCATCGACATAGCTAGTTGTAGGTTTTTTATTAATTTTGAATATGCACATGGTGTCCAACATTTTAATGTGCCTAGCTAGCACAAAATACCATCGACATCACTTCTAATCGCCAAAACACAAAACGATAATCCATGGTGGGGCCTTTGCCTTTAGCTCCGCACCATGATTAATTACAATATTACATCATATACATTCTAATGCAAACGGGGTCAAAACCGGGGTATTACAACCGGACATGTGGTATACCGTACAATTTTGCTCTTCTGGATAGGACAAAAATAAGAAGCTTTGGGATATTTGCAATAACATTTTTTGGCACATTTAAATTAGGTCAAAACTACAGGATTGGAAAGAGGAGACATTAGGGCACCACAAGCCAAATTTTAGGACCCAGAAGAGTCTAAATTCAAATTTCACCTCAGTTACAAGTCGGCCATAAAACAGTCTTGTAATCAAGGTTTGAAAAAGGTACGTCATTTTGCATTTGAATAACTTTGAGTAGAAGGATCTATTTGTGGTAAATCCTATGGTGTGATATATATTTATTCTTCAAAATTACACCAAAAGGAAGTGGAAATAATCACACTCCACTCAAACCCCCAAAGGATTCATTCCCGGCGTACGATGAAATGGAAGACATGTCTTTTAGAGTGTCCAAGTTGAAAGATATGATTAAAGGAAATGTGAAATTGGATGACTTAGTAAATTGGAAAATAAGATGGCTAGTAAAGAGGATCTCAAAGGAATGGCTAGTAAAGAGGATCTCAAAGGGATGGATCGAAAAGAATATCTTCAATATTGATGAAGGATATAAAGCATAGCTTTATTCCTTATGTATCTACTCAAGAAGAGGATAAGGAGGAAAAATAGGACTTATTCCAGTCACGTTTGGAGAAAATTGAAAAACAATTGGAGAGTAGGAAGTTGGAGTCCTCAAAAGTTGATGATTCACTATAACATCATGGGTTCAATTCAGGTCCAAGGAACTACTTTATCCCTATTCGGGTACACAGGGTACTCCCAAAATATTGAACACCTTCAGAAACTGCTTCACACAAATAGATCACAGATCAACACACCAATGTTTGTCACATGGTTAAAACCCTCGAGAGGGAAACAGTCCACGGCCCCATCCAAATAGCTACTTGGAGCAACTTATTATGCAAAAGAAATAAAGTTACATGAGCTTCTCATAATCGATCATCTAGCCAAGGACCCTCTATGCTCTTTAAATAGAGATAATAGACCAATCGGGTGTTAAGCCACAGATCAATGGTAGGTATGATCTAAGAGAAGTTGAACTGTCAGATCACTCTATGTCTAGAACATATTGTGACCGTCGGATTAGAATATTTACAAATGCATACTAAAGAAACAGACTTTTACCTAACGGATATATTACACAAGTTGATCTTAACTAACTCCTAAGTGTCTAAATATCCTAACATCCTCGCTTAAGAACAACTTGGGATAGGATTGAAGGATTTATAAAAGTGACACTATTAGGAGAAGGAAGGAGGCATTAGAGCCTATCCCCCCTTAAGGACACATTCCTGAACTCCTAACATAGACCGAAGTTTAGAAAACTTCACTTCTGTAAGAGACTTGGTGAAGATGTCTGCAACTTGATCATCTGTAGGGCAATAGAGCACTTCAATAACACGATCATGAACAATATTTCTGATGAAGTGCATGTGTAGCTCAATGTGTTTGCTGCGCTGATGTAGAACTGGATCTTTGGCAAACTTGATGGCACTTTGATTGTCGCACCAAAGTGGAGTAGGCTGCTGCTGCTCGAATCCAAACTCTGAAAGGATCTGTAGAAGCCATAAAGGTTCCTGACTGGCATTAATTGCGGCTTGATATTTTGCTTCTACTGAAGAAAGAGAAAGAGCTTGTTGTTTCTTACAAGCCCAAGTGACAGGTCTAGAGCCCAGACTAAAAACATAACCTGTAGTATACTTCGATCATCAGGATCACCAGCCCAATATGAATTAGTGAAACCAACCAATAAAGGTTCCCCCCTATACTGTAATGAATCCCAAACTGAATTGTACCTTGAATATATCGAAGTATTCTTTTTGCTGCTTTCCAGTGAATTTCATGAGGAGTTTGCATATAACGGGCAACACGACCAACGACAAAGGAAAGATCAGGACGGGAATGAGTCAAGTATAAAATACTACCAACAAGTTGACAATACAAGGTGGCATCTACTTCAGGGGAAGTACAAGTGGCAGAAAGTTTGACTCCAGACTGGAAGGGAGAAGGGGCTGGTTTACAATCTTCAATGTGGAAGCAACGAAGAAGGTCACAAGCATACTTAGACTGGGAAAGAAATATTCCTTCTTTAGTTTGCAAGACTTGGAGACCAAGAAAATAATGCAAATGTCCTAAGTCTGACATTTCAAAATTTTGCTTAAGACTGGATTTCACATGGGTTATAAGTTTAGGGTCACTACAAGTAAGGATAAGATCATCAACATAAAGAACAAGTATGATGAGATGGTTTCCTACTTTCTTGGTATAAAAATTGGGGTCAGAATGGCATCTAGAAAAATCAGTGTCAAGGAGAAAGCTATCCATTTTGGCATACCAAGCTCTAGGAGCTTGCCTAAGGCCATATAAGGATTTCTTAAGGAGACAAACAAGGCTAGAGTTATTCTGAATATATACAGGAGGTTGTTCCGTGTAAATTTACTTATATAAATCACCATGTAAGAAGACAGACTTGACATCCATTTGATGGACTTCCCAGTTATGTAAGGCTGCAAGGGAAAGAACAAGGCGGATGGAGTTCATTTTTGCTACAGGGGCAAAGGTTTCATTGTAGTCAATCCCTACAACTTGGGAAAAACCTTTGGCAACTAACCTTGCCTTAAGTCTTTCAACACTTCCATCTGATGCATACTTAGTTCTGTAGACCCATTTACATCTGACAAGTTTTCTTCCTTTTGGAAGAGGAACAAGATCCCAAGTATCGTTCGCCATTAAGGAACAATATTCTTCATCCATAGATGCATCCCAATCTGGATTTCCTGAAGCTTTCGCAAAAGTTTCTGGATCATGATTCTCGAAAACTTGAGCCAAAAGAGAAGAGGCTCGCTGAAATTGAGAACGTGTTCGCCATTGATCTCTAGGATCACCAGCAAGATCACGAGCTGCTTCACATGTTGAACGGACCCATCGAGGAAGTATTGGTGCTGGTGCAATTGGAGGAACATTAGCAGGCGGAGGTGGATTTTCATCCTCATTGTCATCATTAGAAACTAGAGTTGGAAACATGTTAAGGAAGCTGGAAGAAGAAGAAGAAGAAGGCACAATTGCCGAATTAGGCTCGCAGGCCAAAGATGGCACACCCGCCAAGTTAGGCTCACAGGCCAAGAGATTTTCATCAAATTTAACATCTCTTCTAATGATTATATCATGAGAATGTGGCTGAAGAAGTCTATAACCTTTTACATCTTCAGAATATCCAACAAATATGCACTTTTCACTTTTAGGCTGCAATGCTTTTCATTTTTCATCCGGAATGTGAGCCCATGCTTCACAACCAAACACATGAAAGTGACTTACATCTGGTTTAATTTTACTTCATGCTTCTTCCGGTGTTATACCTTGTAAAACTTTAGTGGGTGTGTGATTAACTATGTAATTTGCAGAATTTATGATCTCAGCCCAATATTGAAGACTTAGTCCTTTAGATTGGATCATACAATTAGCCATTTCTTTTAAAGTACGATTCTTCCGTTCAGCTACACCATTTTGTTGTGGTGTAAATGGAACAGTGTGCTGTTGTTGGATTCCTTGTTCAGTGAAAAAAATAGTGAACTTGTTGTTAACAAATTCTCCTCCATTGTCACATCTTAACTTAATAAATTGATGACCAGATTGTTTTTCAACAAGTGCCTTATAGGCCAAGAACATGTTAAATACTTCGCTCTTAAGTTTTAGGAAGTAAACCCAAGTGCGTATGGAGTAGTCATCAATGAAAGTTAAGAAATATTTGAATCCACAAAAGGAAGTAGATGGAAGAGGGCCACACAAGTCACTATGCACAAGCTCCAAGGGAACCGAGGAGTGCCAAGAGGCACATTTGTCAAAACTGTCCCGATGATGTTTTCCGAGTACACAACCGAAACAAACACCATCCTTGCAAGATACCAGCGGAAGACCATTCACCATATTTTATTTACATAGTTGTTGCAATGAGCGATAATTTAAGTGACCAAATCGCTCATGCCAAAGTTTGCTCAAGTTATCACTATGAGCAACAAAAACAGAAGAAAAAGGTGATGACCCAAAGTTGTTAAATTTGTACAACCTGATAATATCATCAACAGTTCCAGTAGCAAGGATATTTTGAGGATTTTTAAAATCCTTGATTACAACTTGGTGAGGTGTAAACATCATAGTTTTACCTTCACCTGAATGAGTAATTTGATAGACTGATAACAAATTGCAGGAAATTTTTGGAACACATAGTACATCACTGAAATGACCATTTTCTACTGGAAATGTTCCAGATCCTACAACACTTAGAGATCTATCATCACCAACAAATATTTGTTTGGTGTTACATTCATGCATAGTAGAAAATATGGCTTGATCCTTAGCCATATGATAAGATGCTCCAGAATCAATGAGCCATTCATTTGAAGTAGTAGAAGAAGATGCAATATAAGAGTAACCAAAAGCACAAACTGCATGTCCATGAGAGTTATATTCTAAAGACGAATCTAGGCTGATGTGGTGCTTCTTCATTGCTTCTTCCAAGACTGCCATCTTCTTAAAACATTTAGATTCATCATGATTATCTTTCCCACAAAAATTGCAATGACGCTCAGTCTTCTTTCCTTTTTGCTTGGATCCTTTGTCATTTTTTAAAGGAGGAGCTGACTGAGAGGGTTTGGGACCCTTGTTGTATAGCTTGTTATTGCGAAAATTTTGTTTCTTGGGAGGCTTGGACTTTTCTTTCTGTTGGGACAATAAGGCTTTCCCAGATGTATCTGCATTGTTAATTATTTTAAGATGAATAAGCTTATCTTGCTCTCTAATTAAGGAAACACAAAAGGATTCAAGGCTAGGCTCTTGATAGCTAGCTGCAGTCAAGGATTCTTTCATGGAGTAGAATGTAGATACAAAACCAGAATATGTAGGTCCAAGTTTTGAAAGAATATGACAAATACATTGTTTGTCTTCTTTCTTAATCTTGCATTCGACACATAATAGTCTAAGAGTTTTATACTTAGATAAATAGTCTTGAATGCAGGAAAAATCATTTGGATTCAAGGAAAGCAACTCATTCTCAAGTTGATGACCTCAAATTTTATTGTGTTTACCAAACACAGATTCCAACTTTTCCCAAGCGAGATTAGGTTCATCAATTCTAGATATGTGGAATCGCAAATCAGTAGAGATTGACATCCCAATCAATCCACGAGCTTCATCACATCGATTTGCCCATTTAATTTTCTTATCATCAACAGTGGGTTCTATTTCTTTCCCTGAGGTTATCCTGAAAAGTCCCCTACTTCGTAGAACATCCTTCATACGAGATTTCCATGAGAAATAGTTAGAACTTGTAAGTATAATATCACAAGGGGCGGCCATACTATAAAATAATGGCTGAAAGAATAGAAACTAACTGTTTGGATCCAAAGAGCTCGAAAAAATATACTGTTTTAAAAAAAACGGCACTTAAAACTAATTTCGGATGATGAAGTTATGCTTGATCAAAGAAAATGTTGAAGATGTCCCCAATAGTGACGTGGTAGATATTAACTTGACCAACTAAAAAAAGAAGCCTCCTCTTCCCAAGATCAACCTTTGACAATCACTTTTACAATAACGTTGCTTTGAAGTGAATCACTTTTGTAGAATAAGTGATGTTCACTTTTACAATAATGTGACTTTTAAATAGTGCGGCAATAAATTAAAAGACTTAAGTGACTCACTTTTATTTTATTTTATTTATGTGAGATATGCACTTTTACAATAAAGTAACTTCAAAATAGAAATTATATGCACTAAAAAGTAGCTTGATAAGACTTGAACTCAAGACTTATCAAAGTGTAAAGCAACTTTGGATCAAGTGAGCTAAGTTTAAAAAGTACGTAAAAGTATGGAAAGAGGAAGCGGTTTTTTTTTTAACTCTTCTCTCTTGTTTTCCGTGCTTGCTTTCTTTTCTTGCAAATCACAAAAAAACCGAAAAAACAAAAAACAAAAAAAACTTTTTCCACACAATGGGGTTAGATCTTGGTTAGCTTACCCGAAAGGTCTGGGTTTTCAAGTTTTCTCACTATTTCTGATTTGTCATGATTGCACAAGGTGCACGGAAAAGAGCATACGTAGCCGAGAAGATAAGAAAAAAAAACTTTCCCTTACTGATTCTGATTTGCTGCGATTGCGCAAGGTGCACGGAAAAGAGCATATGCAGTCAGGGAAAACAAAATTCCGAGACTAAAACATAAAAGATCTAATAATAAACTGATAAAATATGAGAGATTAAAAAAAAAAAACAAATCCGTCACTATAACATTATAACTTCAGATTTACTGAAATGAGTGTTTCTGGAGCAAACGAAAACGGTTTTCGGTGAAGCAAAAACTATTTTCCAATGGAAACAGCACTTCGGACGCAATGGAATAGCTCCCACAGGATAAAAATGCACAAAATATCCAGAACCAAAAACCCTTTCAAAATTTCGGCAACACCGGTTCCAGATCTTGAACAAAACTGAAAGCGACTTTTCATAAAAGCTCTGATATCATGTTCAAGTACACAGGGTACTCCCAAAAGATCAAACACCTTCAAAAACTACTTCACACAAATAGATCACAGATCAACACAACGATGTTTGTCACGTGGTTAAAACCCTCGATAAGGAAACAGTCCACGGCCCTAGCCAAATATCTACTTGGAGCAATTTATTATGCAAAAGAAACAAAGTTACATGAGCTTCTCATAAACGATCATCTAGCCAAGGAACCTCTATGCTCTTTAAATAGAGATCATAGACCAATCGGGTGTTAAGCCACAGATCAATGGTAGGTATGGTCTAAGAGAAGTTGAACCGTCGGATCACTCTATGTCTAGAACATATTGTGACCGTCGGATTATAATATTTACAAATGCATACTAATGCATACTAAAGAAACACACTTTTACCTAACGGATATATTACAGAAGTTGATCTTAACTAAATCCTAAGTGTCTAAATATCCTAACAATCCCTAATATTGACATGAGAAATTTTGATGGCAAGGATCCAATCACGTGGATTTTTCAGATGGAGCAATTCTTTGATTTACACCAGGTTCCCACTTTGCAAAAGGTAACTATTGCATCCTTATATTTAGAACCTGATCAATTTGTATGGTACCAATGGATTTGTGATCATCAATGGCCTCTATTATCTCTTGGTCTATACTCACATAAGAATTGATTGCACATTATGGGGATATAAATAGCAACACCTTCTTTATCGAGTTGGTAAATCTCAAGCAAAAAGGTCCAGTTACAGAGCTCGTTAAGCAATTTCAACAACTAAGTCTCGGAGCGAAGAGTATTTTAGAAGATAATTTGTTAGATATCTTTATTGGAACCTTGAAAGATAACATTCAACATGAGTCACGTCTCTTTGAACCATGATCCCTAGAGAAGGATTTCATGATGGAAAGGAAGGTTGAAAGTAAAAATATGGCAATGCCTACTAGAAAGGCCTTCTCCAACACATATAGAGAAAATAATGTTCCTTCTTCTAAACCACCACAAAGGTTGACACCCCAACAACTAGATGAAAGAAGAGAAAAAGGATTATGTTTTAATTGTGACAACAAGTATAGTAAGGGACATAAGTGCAATGAAAATAAATTATTATACATGGATTGTGAAGATGAAGAACCAAAATAAGAGGAAGCATATCAAGAAGAGGTGACTTCAGAAGAAATAGAAGATGCCACATCAGAAGAAGTTATTCCCACCATATCTTGGAATGCATTGGCTAGAATTAACACTCATTAAACTCTCAAGATCAAATGATACATAAAAAAGAAGAAGGTAACAATGTTGATTGATTATGGTAGTACTCATAATTTCATTCACTGTAAATTAGCCAAAGTTCTTAATTGATTTGTATATCCAACACCAGAGTTTCAAGTAATGATTGTAGATGGAGGAACTATAAATTGCTCAGGGAAATTCCATAATATCAATCTTTCTATGGGGGAATATGTATTGAATAGTCCAATGATTGCTATACTAATGGGTGGTGCTGATGTTGTCTTAGGTGTCCAATGGTTACAATCATTGGGAACAATGGATTTTAATTTTCAAAAGAATTTCATGAAATGTTCATGGGAAGGAAAAGAATATGAGCTAAATAGTATCACAAGAAAACCAAGTAAGGTGAGAAGCTCTAATGGCACGAAAAATTTGTTGAAAAGGGGACATTAAGGTGTAGTTGCACAATTATGCTCATTAGATGTTCAAACCTCAAAGTTCCCTATCTACCCAGATCTCCAAAGGGTCATTAATAAGCATTCTAAGGTATTTGAATATATTCCCAAAGCTGTTCCACCCATTCGAGACTTTTATCATGCTATCCACTTAATTCCAGGCAGTGTTGCTTCTAACATCATACCTTACTAATATCCCTATAGAGAGAAGATATAAATTAAGCATATGGTTGCTGAAATATTAGAGGATGGGATAATTAGGCCTAACCAAAGTCCTTACTCTGTACCCGTGATAACAATACCCAAGACACATGGATCATGGTGTATGTGTCCTGATTAAAGAGAGCTCAATATGATCACCATTAAAGATAAGTTTCCCATTCTTGTCATTGATGAATTTTTAGATGAATTTCATGGAGCAGTTGTCTTCACAAAGTTGGATCTTCATTCTAGGTATCATCATATTCTAATGAAGGATGAAGAAATCCCCAAAACAACAATCAGAACTCATGAAGGTCACTATGAGTTTTTTGTCATTCCATTTCATGTCACAAATGCGCCTTCCACATTTCAAGTTTTGATGAATTCTATTTTCAATCCTTTCCTTAGAAAATTTGTGCTAGTATTCTTTGATGATGTACTAATCTATAGAAACTCTTAGGAAGAATGTGTTCAACATGTTGACAGGGTACTATAACTACTAAAGGAGTAGGAAATGTATGCAAAAACATCAAAATGTTTCTTTTGGATAAAGGAGGTAGAGTATTTGGGTCATATTGTATCTCATGAAGGTGTCAAGGTAGACCCTAACAAAGTTAACGCCATGACGGACTGGTTGATTCCAAAAACCCTAAACAATATTTGAGTATTCTTAGGTCTGACAGGGTATTACTGCAAGTTTGTTCGAAACTATAGAAGAATAACATGTCCTCTAACAACATGACTAAAGAAAGATGCATTTTCTTTGTCTCCATAGGCAACTTAAGATTTTAAACAACTCAAAGAAGCAATGTGTAAAGCTCTCGTTTTGGTGACACCAAAATTCAAAAAAAAAATTATTGTGGAATGTGATGCTTCAGGAAATGGAATTGGAGATGTACTAATGCAAGAAGGACACTCTCTTGCCTTCACAAGTCATCAAATCAAGGGAAAGAACTTAAAAAATACCATTTATGAGAATAAAATGTTGTAAATGCTACATGCCTTGAAGCAATGACGCCCCTACCTTATAGGGAGGAATTTCAAGGTTAAATATGATCACGATAGCCTAAAATACTTCTTGGAACAAAGGCTATCCCCGGAAGAGGAACAAAAATGGGTGACAAATATCTTGGGATATGACTTTGAAATCATCTACAAAAGGGGAAGAAAAATATTGTCGCAGATGCACTCTCTAGGAAATATGAGGATGTTGAAGCATTACTCTATGCTATCTCGATCATCCAACCAAATTGGATAACCAAAGCACGAGATGAATGGAAAAATGACGAAGAAATATGGACATTCATTCAAAAGATGCAACAGGATCCCAGTGCCTCTAATACATTTAGGTGGAAATATGGCTTTCTATGGTATAAGGATCACTTATATCTTGGTAAGAGTCCCCACCTCAAGCCAAAGGTACTTTTTGAATTCCACTCCTCACCAAGAGGAGGGCATTAGGTTTCTTAAAAACCTACCACAAGGTAAGGAAATAATTTTTTGGGATCGTATTAAAACTGATGTCCAAAAATTTGTGATAGAATGTTTGGTTTGCAACCTCTTAATGCCTAGAAAAATCCCAGGTACCGACAGTGGGGATTCTCCTTGGTGAAAAATCCCAATTAGATCATACACCATTTGGTTTGGGGAATCCGTTTGGTTCATGGTTCCATCTTCCGTAGATTAATTTGTTTAAATCTTTTACTGGTTATAGCCCAATCCACCGTTTATGTGATTTTATTATTTAAAGGATGAGATGTAGATGCCTAAGCTAAGTGCAGATCTATTTTATTCTAACTAATCTATTATATCCCTACAAGGAGAAAATTTAGAGTTGAGAGTAATATGCTGAAAATGTTCATATAAGTCTAAAAGATAGCTATACCAACACAATAATCACATTCATAGTAGAAAGAATACCAAATATAGCTATGATATAACTAAACCATTTATTACCCTGTCATTACATAGACATTTATATAGACAACAGACCATTCATGACCAAGGAAATAGTTCCAGGAGGTTAGAAAAATATCACTGTATGATGTGCAAAAGCAAGAAGAAATAGTTCTACAACATGCATTCCACACATTCCGAGTAAATACATGTGTAGGCCTTTGTTCCAGCAAATTGATCCTTCTTATTAGCAAAGAGTTATCTCTTTTACAAAATAGTCTAGCATTCTTTTCACCAGCCAAAAGTCCTTTCTATGGTGCTCTGCACCCCTATTTATACTATCTCTATCCATCACCCTGGAGATTCCCAAGCTTCTTATTCTCCCACTTGGATGAAAACAAACGCTTTCATAAATCAAATAAAAATTATACGAGCCTTTCCTAGCTGAAAAAAAACACATGGCCAAAGGTCCCTCTAGCACTCAACGAAGAGCAAATTTCGTATCTATGGTCAACCCAATTTCATATGGGATTTCGATCCCGTCTCCCACAATTATATCCCTTGCTATTTCAATGGTGAAATGGTTGAAGGACCATCAGATCTGGATCGATGGTGGAATTTAATTATCATAGGGAGGATTTCATAAAGTATCACACCCGTCAGGATTTTCTTTGACCGTGCTAGTTCTCCCAGCGAAATAGCTCACAGCCGTTGATCTGTATCAAACTTTCATCTCAGTCATTGAAAGATGCAACCTATATCCAATTCCGCATATTTCCATTCTGATTTTCTCCATGCTAATTCATCTCGCGGAATTATTTCCATCCTTTGATCAAAATTCCCTTTTAATCTCCGTCATTCTAACTTTAAGCCTCTACCATATTCCACGGATTTTAAAAGTTCATTTATCCGCGCATGTTGAATCAGCAGAATTCACCTCCATCGTAGATCTGATTCCACCTTTTATCTTAGACATTGAAAAATGAAGGTCCTACCACATTTCGCCAATCTGGAAAGTTATTTTATTCGTGCAAGTTAAAACAACATAATTCTTTAGGACCGTAGATCTTGATTTGCCATTAATCTCAGCCATCCAAAGATGCAACCTTTACCCGATTTCACAATCGCCCATCCTAACTTGGTGAACAATAATACCTGTGATATATAGAGAAAACATCATGAGAGATATATCTGATCTGGAAACAACAATAATTTGCCAATAATATTGCAACTAATCCGCACATTTTCTATTGTAAATTTACTGATATGTGTCAATTATTAAACAAAACAAAACCAAAATATTAGCGCCCTGTTAGGAAATCAATATTACTTAATGTAAGGTTTGAGATGAATATTTCCCAGTTTCCCCAATGGTTCACAGTCAAAACAAAACAGAGAATGAACGGCTTAGATCATTTCAAAGGATGGATTGGGTTTGATTTGATCTGTTAGATCATGTAGATTCACCAAATTTACATTCTAACTTCCGTGATTTGGTTTCCACAACAACCTTTCCACACCGTCGATCCTATGCAGAATCTTTCTAGACCGTTGATTTGTGGAAAGCGGATTGCAGATTGTGGGTTTCCATATTTTTTTGAAGTTAAACTTCTAAGTTTCTGCTTCCTCCTTTCCGCTTCGTCGATCTTTGCGGAATCCTTCTAGAACATTGATCTACGGAAAGTAGAACTCTAAATTTTTCACGACCAAACTTTGATCTTTCTGCTTCCACTTTTCCGCTTCCCCTTTTTCTTGACCGTTTATTTGTGCGGAATCCTCCATGACCGTCGGATCTCGATCTATGGAAAGAGGAACTCTAACTTTTTCGCAACCGAAACTTGATATTTTCTACTTTCGCCTTTTCTTTTCCACCTTTCTGAGCCGTTGATTTGTGCAGAAACCTTCTAGGCTGTCGAATCTGTATCTGTAGAAAGCGAAAAGCGAAACTTGATGTTTTCACAACGGAAACTTGATCTTTTCTGCTTTTGATTTCTGCTTCCGCTATTTCCTGGACCGTTGATCTATGTCGGAGTGATTCTCAACCATTGATCTGAAATTGAAAATGAACTTTTTATGTAAGGCATATTTTCGAGGTCACGCCTAAGGATTTTTTACCAACATGACACTTCAGGCTTAGGAAAATCCTTCTTCTCAAGCTTCTAGGAAAGACTAGGTATGTAGGGGGGCTTATTTGAGTTCGGAAACAAGTGTAAGCATGCTTTTAAAATAAAAAATGGAAGGAGGGGCCCTAAAATGTAATTTTTTGGGGGGAAGTAGTTGCAGCAGCAAGAATTGGAGACTAGATGGTGAACATAGATATATGAAAAACCTTCTTTGAACAACAAGATTTCCATATGGTGCTGTACTGTGAATGCTTAATGATTACTTAAAATGTATTTCCCAAGACTTCTTTAAACCATCTTTATTCAGGGATGCAACTTTCAAGCATCACATTTGATACCATTTCTTTGGGAGTAAGGTAACCAAGAGTTCAGTGTCTTGATAACTCTCCTGGGGCCAGAGTATGAAGTTCATTTTAGCCCCTGTCTTCAAGATGACACCATATAAGACTCCACAGGATCGTAATAGAGTAAGACATATGTATTTGCTTGTTCCTCATTCCCATGTTATTGACATTCTTTTGATGCTTTCTTTATGACTGAAAATGTCTTTTGAATCTTCCTTGATTGCTTCTTTTACTTTGAGAATTTGGTACAGGTTCTTCCATCCACAATGACCTTTTGTGTGAGTGACAAATTTGTTTTCTCATCATGTTCATGGATGGAGAAGAACCTTGCTGATATTTGCTGTTTTGACAGCCCTTTTGGTCTGATGATCTATTTCTTCAACATCTTTTCTTTAATTGAAGACCGAATATTTCAGAAAAATGACTTTTCAATCTAAGCCTTTTGGTCTCTTTGATTTGTAGCAATGGGATCATTTTGAATACCATACATCTGTCTAAACTGCTTCCTTTCCATGGGTCCATCATGATATGTTTCCTAAGACAGGCGTTAATGTTAGAATGGATGAAACCCCACGATAGTACTCCATACCTCATGAGTTTTGGTTATTTCATAGGGGTTATAATGATTCAAATGTGGGCTTAAAGACTATATTTCCTTTCCATCATCTGTCAACAGTTAAAGAATCTCATTATGATCGAACTTTACTATTTTCTCTTTCCCATTAGCAATTCCTGACATCTAAAGATTTGAGTTTAATCAGATGCCTATACTTCCAAACACCAAAAATTGAGTTAGTTTATTAAAAGAAAACAAACTAAGGCTATGAAATAAGGTGAAAAAAACGGGAAAATAAACAAACTTGAAAACAAAATCAATAAAAGAAAGTTTATTTATGTACAAAGGGTTTCTAGATCCTAGGTAAAGTACTACTTGAGAACATAACCAATATTCCTCGGCTCCTTTTGGATCAAATTCTTCAGTTTATAGTGTGTTTCTTTGAGTTGTTGCTGAAAAGGATTTTCTCCAGAATTACCAAAAAATTTCAGATCTTTTACATTTAATTCAATAGCCCTTTTCAGACCTAGAGCTTCATACCCAACAGTGTTATTCGTGCATTCTACATCAAAATATAAGATACAAAACATATCTTCTAAATCTACAGAGTTAGTATCATATCCTACATTAGTAACTAAGTCTTCTATATTACAATCAATATCATTAGTCCGTGAAAATCGAAGGAGATCAGACATCTTATCTGATTCCTGATTGACTTGTTTGGCTTGACAATTTCCTGGTTTAGGCTCCAAAAAGTAATTTCCCAAAACTAAAGACGAGAAGTTCACAGGTTCATTATCCCCTTCTAACCGAGTTACATTATACTTCATATGTGGTTCCCTTAGTATTTTAATTTGGTTTTGACTATTATTGTATGGAAGCCACATGTGAGACCAGCTGGTTGCAAAATAACCATTTAGTTTCGTTGACCAGTCCCTAATTAAAATTAATCCATAAGCTTTCGGTATATCAAACACCATGATATCTATGAATTGACAAACTCTAGGGTCTGCAGATAATCTAATCAACACATCTTTCATTTCCCCTATGACTTTAACATCAGATCTATCCAGTTGAATGATCTGAGAGGGGGATGGTGTGGGTTGGCGATTAATTTTTTACATATTGAAAGTGGCATGACATTTGATGAGGCCCCAGAGTCTACCATTAGAGGAAATTTCAACTCAAAATGGGCCTCCGAAGGAAAATTAATAAACAATAGTTGAAATAATAAAATACTATTTATTAATTTTGGAGGAAGAAAAGAAAAAACTACTTTTTTGTTCGTATTTTCGACATATCTCCCTGTGTTTTTACTCAAATTTCAACTGGGAGAGATTGTTAGATGTGTAATTAAATTCCACATCCAACGAGTACCCGCTCGACATACTTTTGGCGGGCCCCGCTACCCCAAAAACAATAAATACCTGAAAAGACATGATGATGATGTCATCATCACATTTTTTTAGGTATTTCTTATTTTTGGGGTAGGGAGGCCCTCCAAAAGTATTCCAAGTGGGTAATTGTTGGATGCGAAATTTAATTTTGCATCCAACGAGCTCTCCCGATTGAAATTTGAGTAAAAACATAGGGAGATTTGTCGAAAATATGAACAAAAAAAGTAGTTTTTTTTATGATACCTATCCCCAAATTTATATTAAAAAATCATTTAAGAGGTGCTCCCTTTTTGAATTTTAAAGCATTTTGATTGGCCAATACATGATGACATGGAATTTGTATTATTTTTGGAAGGCCCATTTTCAATTGAAATTTCCTCTAATGCAAACAGTTATGTACATTATGATTAAAAATCTCAAATGATAACAGAAAAGGTAAAGTCTAAGATTTAAATTTTCCTTCAATGCTTGCTTCATTTACTTCATCATCAGAGTCAATGGATTCTGGGATACTATTAGGTTGTGGATCCAAAGATTCTAGAAGTTTCTTTTTTTTTTAAGGAAAATTACATAGTTCAAATAGAGAAATATTAGATATCTCCCTTATCCTTTTCCAAGTCTACCTTATTTGACAATTTTTGCACCATTTTCACCACATTTTCTAGCTCATTAGAGTGTTCTTGTTTGGGCTTAGTTAACAACCACGGAAATTTTCTTGTGGTATGTTTCAACTTAGGTTCTAGAGTATGCTTTGGATACTATACAAATCTTCCTCTACTTTCTTGGCTTCTTCATAGTTTTCTACCAATGTAACTTTACCAACCATTTTTACAAACATTGCTATTGGTAGATAAAGTGTTGTAGTATAATATTCTACTACTCCTCAGCTGGTTTTGTTGCAACACTAAAGCTATTCAATAAAGTGGTGAATCTCGGACCTTTTCTTTCTTTTCCAACCTCATAGACAATAATTCTTTCATGAGAGTGGTTACAGTTTTTTGGTTACTGAATTTACCTAAGAATGCCTTTTCAAAACCGTCCCAATTTAGTATTGAATTAGCTTGCAAACTAAAGTACCATGAAGATGCTTTAGGTTCAAAATTATATTGAAAATGTCTGCAAAAAACATCTTCATATTCAACATTTAAAATATTCAAAGCCAGATAAAAACTTTTCAAGTGATCTTCAACAGAAACACCCTTTCTAGGATCAAATTTTGGTAATATCTTTTCTGGGTGTTTAGTAAAATCATGTAATGGAGCATCCAGGATGAGTGGCGTTCTTTCTCTCCATGTAGGTTGATTAATAGCAACCATGATTCAAGGTGGAGACTGACTGAGTACTGAAGCTACAGGGGATTCTTGACCCAATTGATCCAGAGGCTGAACAATTTCTTGGATGGATAGATCTACCAGTTCTTCCAAATTTTCCCCAAGATTTGAATCCTTAGTGTATGAGGATACTTTCTTGAAAGCTTTCCTTCTAGGTAACATGGGAATAACTTTTAACCCCCGAATTTTCTTGACGTAGGATCTTGTATGTCTCCTAAACTGATCTACTTCCTCGAATGGTACAACGTACAAACGTTCTGATTCTTCTTCCCCAGAACCTGTATGTTCTTGTTCTTTAAATTCAGGAATAAAATCTTCAGGGAAAGTATTTTCTGATGTTGTTCTAGTGTAATCGTCTCTGAAAATCAGATTTCCTCTCCCAGCCATGCACTGGCTTCCCTCCTTCTAGCACCAATTCTGTTGATGCCTAGAAAAATCCCAGGTACCGACAGTAGGGATTATCCACGGTGAGCAATCCCAATTAGATCATACACCGTTTGGTGTGGGGAATCTGTCCGGTTCACGGTTCCAGCTACCGTAGATTAATTTGTTTAAATCTTTTACTGGTTACAGCCCAGTCCACCGTTTATGAAATTTTCTTGTTTAAAGGGTGAGATGCAGATACCTATGCTAAATGCAGATCTATTGTATTCTAACTAATCTATTCTATCCCTATAGGGAGAAAATTTAGAGTTCAGAGTAATATGCTGAAAATGTTCATATAAGTCTAATAGATAGATGTACCTACACAATAATCACATTCACAACAGAAATAATACCAAAGATAGCTCTGATATAATTAAACCATTTATTACCCTATAATTACACAGACAACAGACCATTCATGACCAAGAAAATAGTTCCAGTAGGTTATAAAAATCTCACTACATGATGTGCAGAAGCAAGAAGAAATAGTTCTACAATATGCATTCCACACATTCTGAGTAAATCTCTGTACAGGCCTTTGTTCCAGCAAATTGATCCTTCTTATTAGCAAAGAGTTATCTCTTTTAAAAAATAGTCCAACATTATTTTCACTAGCCAAAAGTCCTTTCTATGGTGTTGTGAGCCCTATTTATATTATCTCTATTCGTCACCCTAGAGATTCCCAAGCTTCTTATTCACCCACTTGGATGAATACAAACAGTTTCATAAAACAAATAAAAAATTATACGAGCCTTGCTCAGCTGAAAAAAACACGTGGCCAAAGGTCCCTTTAGTGCTCAACGAAGAGAAGATTTCGAATCTCCGGTCAACCCAATTTCATAAGGGATTTCTCTCCCGTCTCCCACAATGATCTCCCTTGCTAGTTCAATGGCGAAATGGCTGAAGTACCATCAGATTTGGATCAATGGTGGACTTTAATTGTCATAGGGAGGATTTCATAAAGTATCACACCCGTTGGGATTTTATTCTACCATGCTAGTTCGCCCAAAGAAATAGCTTAAGGCCGTTGATTTGTATCAATCTGTCATCTCAACCGTTGAAAGATTAAACCTATATCCAATTTCACAAATTTCCATTCTGACTTTCTCCATGTTAGTTCATCTCGCGGAATTATTTCCATCCTTTAACCAAAATTCTCTTTTAATCTTCGTTGTTGAAACTTTAAGCCTCTACCATATTCTACGGATTTCAAAAGTTAATTTATTTGCACATGTTGAATCAACAGAATTCACCTCCACCGTAGATCTGATTCCACCTTTGATCTTAGCCATTGAAAAATGCAGGTCCTACCACATTCCGCCAATCTGGAAAGTTATTTTTTCATGCAAGTTAAAACAACGGAATTCTTCAGGACCGTAGATCTTGATCTGCCATGAATCTCAGCCATCCAAATATGAAACCTTTACCCGATTTCACAATCACCCATCCTAACTTGGAGAACAATAATACCTGTGATATACAAAGAAAACATCATGAGAGATATATCTGATCTGGAAACAGCTATAATTTTCCAATGATACTGCAACTAATCGTCGTATTTTCAATTGTAAATTTAATGATATGTATCGATTATTAAACAAAACAAAAAAAGATTAGTGCCTTGTTAGGCAAGCAATTCTACTTAATTTAAGCTTTGAGATGAAGATTTCCCAGTTTCCCCAATGGTTCACAGTAAAAAAAAAATAGATATTGAATAGCTCAGATCATCTCAAAGGATGGATCGGGTTTTATTTGATCTGTTATATCACATGGATTCACCAAATTTACATTCTAACTTCTGCGATTTGGTTTCCGCAACAACCTTTCCGCACCATCGATCCTATGCAGAATCTTTCTATACTGTTGATCTGCAGAAAGGGGATTGCAGATTGCGGGTTTCCAACTTTTTTTGAAGTTAAACTTATAACTTTCCTCTTCTGCCTTTCCGCTTCATCAATCTTCCTGGAAGCCTTCTGGACCATTGATCTGTAGAAAGCGGAAAGAAAAACTCTAAATTTTTCACAACCAAACTTTGATATTTCCTCTTCCTCTTTTCCTCTTCCACTTTTTGTTGATCGTTGATTTGTGTGGAATCCTCCATGACCGTCGAATCTTGATCTACAGAAAGAGAAACTCTAATTTTTTCACAACCAAAACTTGATCTTTTTCGCTTCCGCCTTTTATTTTCCACCTTTTCGAGTCATTGATTTGTGCGGAAACATTCTGGGCCATCGGATCTCGATCCGTGAAAAGCGAAAAATGGAACTTTAACTTTTCGCCACCGAAGCTTGTTCTTTTTCGCTTCCGCTATTTCCTGGACCGTTGACCTATGTTAGAGTGAATCTCAACCGTTGATCTGAAATCGAAAGCAGACTTTTTATGTAAGGCATGTTTCCAAGGTCGCGCCTAAGGAGTTTTTACCAAAATGACACTTCAAGTTAGGAAAATACTTTTGCTCAAGCTTCTAGGAAATACTAGGTATGCAGGGGGGCTTATCTGAGTTGGGAAACAAGTGTAAGTGTGCTTTTAACATAAAAATGGAAGGAGGGGCCCTAAAATGTAATTTTTTTGGGGAAGCGGTTACAGCAGCAACACAACCAAAATATATTGGAAACAATTAAGACCCCAGTTCTCCTACAACCAATTTCCATTCCAAGCCAAAGGTGGAGAAAGGTGTCAATGGATTTTATCATATGTTTACCAAATTCTAAAGGAAAGAGTGTCATCATGGTGGTTGTTGATAGAATTACTAAATATGCACACTTCTGTACACTATCTCACCCCTCCAAAGCAAGCATGGTCTCCAATGCTTTTATGGAGACTGTCCAAAAGCTACATGGTACACCAAATATTATAGTAAGTGATAGGGATCCCATTTTCATTGGCAAATTTTGGACCCAATTATTTTCTTGTTTGGGTACTCAACTGGCTCATATCTCATCTTATCATCCTCAATCTGATGGACAAACAGAGTTCGTAAAAAAAGTTTGGAAGGGTATATTCGATGTTTTACAGCTGATAAACAAACACAATGGGTCAAGTGGTTACCCTTGGTAAAATGGTGGTATAACACTTCCTTCCATACATCAGCAAACATGACCCCATTTATGGCACTTAATGGCTATCATCCACCATCCATCACATCTTCACTAAGAGACTCCTCTAAGGTTCAAGCAGTGGCACACCACATGAATCATCAACAACAAGTTCTTCAACTCCTAAAGGAAAACATGAATCTAACACAAAATCGAATGAAACAACAAGCATATCAACACTGCAATGAACAAACCTTTAATGTGGGGGATTGGGTGTTTTTTAGACTACAACCATATAAGCAGTTGTCTCTGAAGAACACCAAGAAGGACAATAAATTATCACCTAACTACTACGGTCCCTACAAGGTGCTCCAAAATATTGCTAGTATGTCCTACAATTTGGAACTACTTGCATCTTCACGAGTCCATCCAATTTTCCATGTTTCCTTTTTAAAGAAGGTAATCGGTGACAAGATACCATTTCAAACGATATTACCATAACTTGACGAGGAAGGATGAATCATCTTGGTGCCTGAACAAATCACTGAAATAAGAATTAGACAACTTTGAAATCGATCAATTCCAGAGTATCTCATTAAATGGAAGAACTTACCCATGAAAGATTCAACACGGGATTACGATTTGTTTATACAACAACATCCAGAACTACTTCAGTGTTTAGGACAACACTTTTTGAATGGGATGGGCATGCTAATTCCTTAATGATGGCACATTACCCCATATAGTGTGGCACATTACCTCCTATATTGTGGTGCATTGCATATTATTTATGTCGTCTTAGGTCTATTAGTGGGTATATTAGGTTTTATTGTACACCTTTGTCTCCTATATATAGAAAGGAGATATTCTCATTTTAGTCATCGTTGTATCTTGACTTATCTTGTGTACTCAGTACATTGTGTAAGAATATTCCTCCCTCGAGCAGGATTTCTATTTATCTATGTTATTCATTATTAAGGCGTGGATTACTCTATTCTTGTATATTTATGCTCTTTTTATGCTATTTCTAGGACTTGGTTGCATAACACACTAACACACATCAGTGTTCAACTCATTCAACGATTTGAGTTTTAATCTTTTTTTTCAATGAAATTCATCACCCTATTATTCCCCCCCTGGAATGGAGGATGGCCCATAGGAATTCCTGGGACAGGATATCGACTCCTGTGAATCCCCAAACACCACCCAATTCCCTTAGACCACAACCCTCACCTAATATATCATGCCTCTATAGGTCCAATCATTTCTATTTTTCAATTGAGCTTATTGACCCATGTCTCTATTTTAGGTGTCCATTTTGTCTTAAAGTACTATGAGAAAGCATTTTTATCTACATATACTTACATAATTTATTTGAACACTTCCATGGTAGTAGGTCCATTCCTTATGGTATAGAAAATGTAACCAAGACATTACCTTTTCTCTGACTCTTACTAAAGGGGAGGTAATTTCTTGCACTCAACCAACTAGAAGCTGGAGGGATCAACTACAAGGGTTGGACCTACCTATTGATGAGAACATGAAAGTTGGCACTAAAGGAATTGAGTCATGTTCGATAAGGAAGTAAGTTATTTGAGGTATGTATATATTTTTTAGAGATTATCATATACGTATTGACAATTGTTGTTGTGATCAATGATCAATTGGGTTTCTCTAAAAGGTGTTTAGGAAAGACCTTTTGTTGTGATACTAGATTCAAGGGTGGTGGGTTTTGTAGGGTGAGATGAATTGTTATTACTTTCTAAAGTTGATCACTAAATCCAAGGGATTACCATTGCAACATATTTATATAGTTATGTAATGACTAGTTAGTCAAATCACATTAAATAGAATTTCATTTATGTTATAAGTTCCTCTCCCCTCTCGTTCCCCTCCACAGCGAGGAATCCATCCTAATGAAAATATTTCCTTAGAATTGTAAGTTACCTATTTGTGGAGTGAAAGAATTCATGATGTTGGCTGAGCAAATGGGTATAGAAGCTATCCGTTGTTAGCAATACTAATTCAATACTTGATCCACACCAAATGAATTATTAGCCACTAATAGATGTCACTGCACTTACATTTATAATTCACTCTACAAATAGAGTTTTCTAAGAATGAGTATCTATAGGTTGAATATTTGGATCGCTTTTTCATCGTATTACATATAGAACTGAAAGAAAGTTTCTTTGTTTGAATGGTTATCCATATTCTTTCTTGAAAATTAATTGTATATTTTCATCTCCATGGTTAGCTCGACTTCTTCCTTATGGAAAGTAGGAGCCCTACCATGACGAATTAATTGGCGAATAGGAGAATGACATTTTGTCTCTTTTTATCTCTATGGAATAATAATTTATCAAAAAATATGGGAACTTTTGGATAATTGGGATTTCAATTAAAGGGTGAAATATTTTTAGGATTTTTATCTCCCCTTGCTTATGTTCTAGCAGGAAAACAACTTCTTTACATACTTGTCGATCCTTCCCTACGTAAGCCAATTTTTTATCCAAGTTGTTATTTTATTTTTCCAAGACACCTATCTTATGTTTCTAAAAGTTTTATTCCATAAACATTTCCTATACTTGGTTAGTGCCATAAAATTAGTGTCCCTGCCTTGATGATTAGAAATCTATTTTTGTAGAATGTGTAATAAGGAGGTACATAAGGCCCTCCCATTTCTCAGGTAGGAAAATATTTTGTTGTAGCATCCTCGAGATCCATCCCTTTAATAGTCATGATCTCCTTTACCTCTAACTATTAGTTTTTCTAGATCTTATTATCTTAATTAGGATCTTTGTCTGAAAGAAGAACAAGCACAACTAGATGAAAAAGAAAAGATATACACAAGACACACATATTTTCATTGGGGAAACCATAAAGGATAAAACCCCACAAACTTCCTCAGAATATGAAGATGATCAAAAGCAGTAATAAGAAGTATTAAGCAGCTATCTATCTCTCCTCCCTTTGTCTCTCTTTCTCTCTCATGCAAACTTGAGAGTGTGAGGTGTGTATAAATAAGGGAGGGTGCCTCTCTATTTATACTAATCAACTGACTGACCAAACACATGACTGGGGCTAACTCGTCTCCCTAAGAGGGCCAAAGTTTCCTAGAGAGACTCCAAATACACATTACATGATGTTACACTGGGGACTATTGCCCCGAATTACAATGGAGGTTGTACCTCAAGGTATACCATAAGGAGGTAAACACATATCCAATGGGGTACAACAACATACAATGATAAGATACATCAGAATATCTTCTGAAGTTACACATACATCAACACTCCATGTTAACTAGGAAGGTATTCTTTCTCTTCCACATTCATCAACACATCTAGTCAAGTCTTCATCATGGAATCATAATCATAGAGTCATAGAGTCATCATCATAGCTGCTTCCATCATCATCTTATTATTGATCATCGAACCACACTATCTGTCATTGGAAGTTTCTATAGAGCCAACCCTTTTTCATGCTGGATGTAGGTCTAGTCCTCAACCAGGTCTTCATCACATATTGAGAAAACCATCACGTAGGGATTTTCCAGGACCTTCTTTACATTTCCATGAAAATAACCTGTGTATTCTACCTTCATGTCATCATATCCATATTATCTATTTTTTCCTACACAAAACAAAATAGAGAACACAGAGCATCCACGGTCAACTTGCGTTCTACCAGTAAAGGAGAACCTCCTAGGTGCACCTCATGTGCTTCGTGACCTTATCATATCAACATGGGAACACACACATATATAGATATATATGTAAGGACTGATTACAACCAAACAACCTGCTACCTCAGGAATTTTATGTTCTAGGTCAACCTTAAGGACTTTTTACATCTGAACAACCTTCGTCCAGGATCTTTTTTGTTCAGATAAAATTTAGGGCATATTACATTTGAGTAACCTACGTACCACACCAGGACTCCTTTTACATTCGTACAACCCCCAGGACTTATTACATCTGAATAACCTGTGTAACATGTAAGGGCTCATATTTACATTCGGATATCCCGTCTCAAGACTAATTATGTCCAAGGATAACCTGCGAGCTTCGCCAGGACTAATTACATCCGAGGAAAACCTACAAGAATGATTACATCCAAGCATCTTGCTTCACTAGGATTTTTCCCCCATGGAAAACCTGTATCATTTCCCACGTGATAACATATCAAGGATGATTATATCCAAGGATAACCTGCGAGCTTCGCCAAGAATTATTACATCCAAGGATAAACTACAGGCTTGATTATGACTGAGAAACCTATGATATTCATCATGATTTTACAGTCAGACAAATTGTCTCTCTAGATATGCTAGAACACATCACTCCCTCTTTCACGGGGTCTCGTTCTAGATCACACCAAGTCTTTCTCTGAAGTACTCAAACTTCATTCTTTCTAGAGGCTTGGTCAACACATCAACTATCCACTCATTCGTTGCCACATACTGGAGCTTCAATGCTCCTCTCTACACCATATCCCTTTTACAATGGAACTTGATATCGATGTGCTTCAACTTGTCATGGAACACATGGTTTTCTGATAGCCTCACGCAACTCTGATTGTCGCAGAAGATACAAGTCACATCCAACTAGGGATCAAACAAGTCAAACAATAACTTTTGAATCCACACTACCTTGCAACTAGACAAGCAAGCGACAACATACTATGCCTCAACTGTACTCAGCACCACACATGATTTCTTCCTGTTGAATCATGAGACCATGCCAGATACCAAACTGAGCAACAACCTGAGGTTCTCTTCCTGTTAGTGGCGCTACCTGCCCAATTCGAATCATGATAACCATGTAGTTTAATATTCTGATTTGCATCATATTTGAGCCCATAATCCACTATACCTTTTAGGTACCTTAGTACATTCTTTGCAGCTATCAGGTGAACATGTCTCAGATTCGTCAGGAACTAGCTCAGGGTGTTCACCACATAGCATATGTTTGGTCTTGTATTCATCAGATACATCAATGAGCCAATCATCTTACGATACAATGTTGCATCGACCGTCTCAGATGAAGCATGATTCAGAAGCTTTAAGTTAGATGCCATAGGTATGTCTATTGCATTGTAGTCCAACATTCTGAATCTATTAAGAATATCCATTGCATATTTTCCTTGACCAAAAAATATCCCATCTACACTCTACCACACCTCCATTCCTAAGAAGTAGTGCATCACGCCTAGGTCTTTCATCTCGAACTCTGTAACAAGTCTCCTCTTTGCATATTTGATGAGTTCCTCTTCACCTGTTAGAAACAAGTCATCGACATGTAGCAAGAGTATCACTAGTATTATGTATTCATCCTTGAATTAAAGGTTGGAATATGCTTTACTCTTGGTTAATCCTAAGCTCTCCATGAATCTATCCCTCCTATCGTACCATGTCCTTGGTTATTGCTTCAATCCATACAAGGCCTTCTTCAAATTGCACACATGGGTCTTCCTGTCATGTGTCTCGAATCCCAGTGGTTGTTCCACGTGCACTTCCTCCTCTACTACACCATTCAAGAAAGTTGTCTTGACATCCATATGGTGTATTTTCCATTTCATAACCGCTGTCAATGCAAGTATGGTCCTAATGGAAGTGTACCTCTCCATGAGTACAAATGTCTCTTTGGAGTCTATGCCTTCTTTCTGTGAGAAGCCTAGTGCTATGAATCTTTCCTTATATTTATCAATGCTACCATATGCATCATGCTTGATCTTGTAGATCCATTTTGAAGTCATGATAGACTTCTTTTCTGGTCTCAAAACTATCTTCCAGACATCATTCTTCATGATCGACTGGTATTCCTCAATCATCGCATCCTTCCATTCTTTATTTTCTGTATTCTCTTCATAGGTGGAATGTTCTCTGTCATTGATGTCACATAGCTATTGTAGGGATTTTCCCTTTTTCTCTCTCTATGTATTCCTTCTGGAGCGCCATACCTTTCAACTTCTCGTATGAGCTCCGTGCCCATGCTAGTTTCTTCTTGTGGGAGTCCTTCTCAAGGAATGTCTATGCTGACTCTTGTGGTTCTGTCATTTTGTGATATTCATGGTCCTCTGGAATTTCTTCTCCAATCTACATAGCTCAGACTCTCATCTCTTCAGGTTCCTTGACCTGTTGAATAGGTGTCCTCCTAGATCTGACGTATCCCGAGTGTTCATCAAAGGTTACATATATACTAATGCTGATCTTATTGAATCCTGGGAAGAATATATGGTAGGCCTTTGATGTATCACTGTATCCTATGATTGTACCCTTCTTCCCAGAAGGATCGAGCTTGGTACTTTTCTCCTTTGGGATATGTATGTACATTGGGCATCCAAATATTCTCTGATGGTTGAATTCTGGTTTCTCTCCTGAGAAATCCTTTTCAAGAGTTTTGTTGTCAATTACTCGATGAGGATTATGGTTCTGTACATACATAGTTGTTCTTGCTTCCTCCACCCAAAGTTGCATAGCAAGATCCTAGTCATGCAACATAGTTTTTGCTGCTTCCATGATGTTTAACTTCTTTCATTATGCAAACCCATTTTGTTGAGGATTGTATGAAGTGCTCAACTCCCTCTTAATCTCGGACTCTCTGCAGAGTTCCTTGACCTCTTCTGCAGTGAATTCCTCGACATTATCTTACCGTAGATTCTTGATATTCCCATCGTTTTGGTTCCTGACCAAGGCTTTATATTCCTTGAACTTACTGAAAACTTCACTTTTCCCTTTCAAGAAATATATTCAAGTTTAAAGTGAGAAATTATTTATAAAGGAACATAGTACACATACCTGCTTAATGAACTAGAAGACATGGGCCCACATACATTTGACTGTACTATCTACAGTATTCATTTAGCTTTGATATCACTACTAGGAAATGTATTCTTTGCATTCTCTCCTTGTGCACATCCTTTGCAAATGCCTTCATGCTTTTCCTAGATCTTTGGTAGTCCTAATACTGCTTTGCTTTCCATTAGTAGTGCTCTGTAGTGCACATGTGCAAGCCTTTTGTGCCATACTTCACTTGGTTCAATTGACTCATGAACCAATGCTTGTTTAGGATTTCCCTTTAGCTTGTACAAGCTTCCATCTTCTTCTCCAATCATTGTTGCTTCCTCTATTGTATTTCCTCTGGGCCACATCAGAACTTGTCCATAAAAAAAAACAACCCTAATCCATTTTGCATCTAGTGCAGAAATGGAGAGAATATTATTCTTCAATCCTGGACATATAACACATCCTTCATCTTTAAATATTTCTCAGAGTCAAGTGTTACAGAGAGAAATTCCTATGGCTTGGGGTACCACAACAGACAACTTGACTCCAGAAATCAATCCTTTCCAATATGCAATAGAAATTAAATGTCTAACACTAAAGGATCACACCTTGTACCTTATTCTGGACGGTTGAAGTATATCCCCATTGAGCTTTCCAATCTTTAGCTTGAATTGATCTGTTACTTCCTCAACAACAAGTAAACAATACAAGCATTCTATATATCATGGTGTTAGATCTATTCTATCATATATAATCAATAATGTATAAGCATTTGACATAATCCAATGGAGAACATATTCATTCAAACACACATTATTGGACAGGAAAAGATATTTCTATTAATATAAATTAGAGATTACAAGATACAACCTCTGACGGCACGTCTGCGAACTGAAGAAACTGAATCCCCCACTTGGGCCTCCACCACTTCAATCCTCCATCTCTCGATAGCAAGCTCACAAGCAAAAGGAAAGCTTGGGAAGAACACAAAAGTGCTCTAAGGGACAAATGGATGCAGACTCAAGAATAAGTTCTGGCAACAATGGACTATAGTTTCGTTGCTCTCAATTCTCTCTTATGCCTTCAATGTACCAAGGGGTTCCTTATATAGCTTTTCAAAGGGGTAATGAAAGGTCGAATCCGAGCGATCTCAAGGCATAGGGAAGGCCAGGAGTCAAATGAGTTGGATCCATGTCAAGGAAAACTCCAAAAGGATTTGGATTATGCACACATCCCGATGTACGTGGTTTTAGTGGTCAAACCCGCGTATATACGCGCTTATAGGTTTAAAATTCACGTATATAATTTTTCATATGTTTTTAGGGATGATCAAGGAAACATCAAAGGACAAAAAGTGGTCCATAGGGTCTAAGGAGTCTGCAGCGGGACAGGGGAAGGCCATACAAAGTGTGATTCACCTGGAGTGGTGAAATCCGCTATAATAGATGCCCCCTAATGTGTGAGGTTAGAGGGGTCATACGATGGCCAAAATACATTATAAGTCCATCCCAGAAGTGGAGTGATGAAGCATCCCAAATGGAAGACCAGCCACCCAATCATCATAGTACAATAATACAACTCTGCATATAACTGCAAATACATATAGTAGTCCCGGAAACATAAGAGTACAATGGCCATGAATAGGCATGATACATGATATCACATATGTGGTCATCGCCACATACAATATACATAGATCAGAATCTCCATGATGAAGATATACAAAGGACCATGATCTCCAAAATGGCTAAATATATACAATAGATCAAGATACCATAGTGGCTAGAAATGTCTGATATACACTGGAATCAAGTCACAAGAGCTGAAATCTCATGAACACTAGCACGATCAAGGAGGTAGCATATAAAATATGCCACCAATATGGAAAGTATTCTACACAAACCGCTACGAGTACATTTCCTACTATGTGAATAGAGGTGTCGAGGTCGAACATAGTAGTCCATCATCTGATTACCGGTCATTAATGTATACCGTTAACAAACGCGAGATCACCCATCGATAATGAAAATGGGAATCAAGGTACTAGAGTGCAAACTAACAAGTGTGAATAAATGTGTTGAGGTCGGACACTTGAAAGGATCCATTGATCAGGGTACATTGATGTATTCCCAAGAAACTGTCGATGGCAAGAGAACCTGCCACTGATGACTGCAAGTCTCAAGGCACTCAAAATGACTCTAGACTCCAATCCCAGAATAAATGATCTGAAGTCGATGGGATGAAATCCGCTGGAAGGAGGGAATTAAGGCATCCCCGATCATCCAACATGAGGTACTCAACAAAGCTATATAATGTGGAAGGACTCGATCATAAAGTGCATGAACCAGTAACTGTACCGAGAATGGCCGACATGCAAAGTCAAGATAACTGAGGAATGGCCGACTCAGGTTTCAACTTCCTTCAAACAAGAGCATAACGGCGTATGGTGACTGAATGAAGGCAACATAGACTCGATATACAAATTGGGACATCTCTGTGACACAGGAGGCATCAACAAAGGCTCCATAGGGACTGGAAGCTTAACCAGTCAGTGGAGATAAACTCAGATAAATGAGTACAGCTCATAAAGTCAAACTATAACCCAACCAATGGATGTGATATACAGTGCTCTGTTTGAAGGCGAAACGACTTGACAGCTGCCAAAGATAACATCTTTCCTTGTCTGGATTTTTTATTTTTTTGGACTTTTTCAGTTATTTGAAAAGCTTGAAAAAAGAATAAACTAGCTTTATAGTTACAAAATAGGAGGAGACGAGTGTCATAAGGGAAAACAAACTAGTTCCAAGCAGTGGAACATACCTATGCTCAATGCAAGGATACATGTGTAGGATATCGACACTTGGGGGAAAATCCCCTCCCGATAGAAAGGGAATCAAGCTGCGAAGGATATAAAAATTGACTCTGCATGGCTAGACATGAGACAAGCTCAGGCTATATGGCTGAAACGCAATGTCATGGGAGCCGGCATAAAGCTCAATAAGGCAGGAAAAGCTCATGATAATGCATTCACAACTTGACATAAGGGAGTCCTGAGGGAGATATGCCAGCAAAAGATCAAGAGGAGTATGAAGCTCTTGTAAAATGTCATGGAAATACTATACAATGGACTCTCGGCCCTAAGAGAGGACTCACAGCATGGGTACCAAATGCAAAGGGGAGTTAACTAGGACACCCATGTATAGGAAAGCTCTACCATTCACATAGTACCACTTCTAACAGCAGCATGAAGGTTTCGTGATACCATGGAATGGGTTTTTACCTAAGGTTAAGATGGAATGGTCATAAGGCAATGCATAAGTGCAAGTGGATGTGAAATCCTAACCTATATGCCAATTCAGACATAATACCTATGATAGGCATGAACGGGTCGAAACCTCGGAGAGAGTGTACAAAAAGTGGACCCTACATGACAACCATATTAGTCCAAAACAACCCAAAATAGTCAATAAAGAATCCAAAATATAGGATATAGGGAGGAATGATCATGACAACAACACCTAAAGGAAACAATGCGGTGAACGATGAGACATAAAAATGAAACTAAGGTGTAGACCCAACATTCATGCATACACTACCACCCCAGTAAGGGTGACCACTGGTGTAAAGACCGAGCGAAGGGAAAAAATCCTCCACAAATGGAGTAGAGGATGGAAGATGACCATTCCCAAATCTATGAGCATGGTAAGGGGATGTGATGCCCCCAAGTCTGACACTAGGGTCCATACTAGGACCAAGACGGGTGATAGGATACCAGGCATGCCGAAAATAAAAGGACCTGAACTCAAGAGAGCATAAATATAATCAGGTAACCACGATCCCAAAGGCCAACTAGCGCACAAAGAGCACACTCCTAAGAAAATCTACAACCAAAATACAAGCAAACCAAGGGGAGGATATGTGAGCTCCCAAATGCAACAGGTATGTCTCGCCTAAGAGAGGCTTGAAACTACCACACACTACAAGCGGAGGTGCGTAACCAATTATAGTGGCCCTTAGCTTCAACGCATATAGTGACTATGTTGTCCGACCTCTACCTGGCCGGGACACCTGCATAATAACCCCTGTAGAGTACCCCCTCGATAACCTAGGTAAGGAAACTAAGGTCACCTCAATATAATCAATGCTTAGGCGGACAGTCGCAGGCGGGATTGACCATATGGGCAGGATAGCAAAGCCCAAAACTCTCGAAAGAGCCCCCAGATACGAATACAATCCTGGAAATATCTCCGGTGTTACTCAGTTATGACTAGGGGTCATCCCAATCAATAACCATGCACACTGCCTCGTGCTTAACTCCCTTTTGAGAGGAGGATCCTGAGAAATACTGGTTATATCAAGGATTTCACACACTCACCTAGATAGACACATACATGTTGTTTTTTAGTGATCTTGGAGAATTGACTTACAATGAACTATTCCAAGATCCTAAAACCTAAGCTTGTTGATGCACCCTATAAAAGAAAAGAGTGTAATTTATTTTATTATGCGTTGATTTTAATTGGTTGTAATTACTCAAAGGGAAATGGCCGTGCAACTAGTGAAGTTATGACTTAGTAGTGAAGTAAATATGCACACCATAACAAACAATGCTAAGTGCAATCTTTGTCAAATGAAAAATAGGGTATGCCACTACATGACATGCATAAATATATATTCCTTTCTAAATGTCAATGCAATACTTCCTATATGAAAGCCTAAAAACAACTCTCCTCCAAGAAATCCAATGCAAGTACCTCCTCAAATCCATATCTAAGATGCAACTAAGAGTGCAACTACTTTGTATTTTTCAATATAAAAGAATGAAAAATGCAATAAAAGTCATCTAAAACTCTCAGTCTCTGCAGCAAGTATAAAAGACAAGCCCAACAAGACACCGAGACAAAAAGAGTAATGCACTAATGGCAAAACAAAAAGGATAAATGACTAAAACTACTTTCAAAGAAAAATCAATGAAAATGTGGTCTCTGGTCACAAAAGAAGCATCCAACAGACAACAACAAATGCAAGAAAGACCCAACCACACTCACAACTCACCCAACAACTTCCTACAACATCAAACTCACCAAAAGGGAGGATGTACGCGATTGTTTAAAGAACAACTGTGTATATACGTGACTTTTGGCCAAAAACCTGAGTGTATATGCGGATTTTGGCCAAAAACCTGCGTGTATACGTGACTTTTGGCCAAAAATCCACGTATGTACGTGACTTTTGGCCAAAAACCTGCGTATACAAAGAAGGCAGTGGTAAAAAGTAGGCCAAGGGTCAAACCAATAAAGGCGAGTGTCAATGGATGAACATACTGTAACATGCAACACAGAAATAGGGAGAAACAAAGAGCAAGTCAATAATATCAAGACCATTGTGCCCGCAAACCCCAAATAAAAACAAGGGACATCCCCAATGGAGTCGCCAATTCTGTTACGGAGAGAAATTCCTATTGCTTGGGGTACCACAATAGATAGCTTGACTCTAGAAATCAATCCTTTCCAATATGCAATAGAAATTAAATGTCTAACACTAAAGGATCACACCTCGTACCTTATTCCGGACGGTTGAAGTAGATCCCCATTGAGCTTTCCAATCTTCAGCTTGAATTGATCTGTTACTTCCTCAACAACAAGTAAACAATACAAGCATTCTATATATCATGGTGTTAGATCTATTCTAGCATATATAATCAATAATGTATAAGCATTTGACATAATCCAATGGAGAACCTATTCATTCAAACACACATTATTGGACAGGAAAAGATATTTCTATTAATATAAATCAGAGATTACAAGATACAACCTCTAACGTCACGTCTGCGAACCAGAGAAACTGAATCCCCCACTTGGGCCTCCACCACTTCAATCCTCCATCTCTCGATAGCAAGCTCACAAGCAAAAGGCAAGCTTGGGAAGAACACAAAAGTGCTCCAAGGGACAAAGGGATGCAGACTCAAGCATAAGTTCTGGAAACAATGGACTATAGTTTCGTTGCTCTCAATTCTCTCTTATGCCTTCAATGTACCAAGGGGTGATGAAAGGTCGAATCCGAGCGATCTCAAGGCATAGGGAAGTCCAGGAGTCAAATGAGTCGGATCCATGTCAAGGAAAACTCCAAAAGGATTTGGATTATGCACACATCCCGATGTACACGGTTTTAGTGGTCAAACCCGCATATATACATGCTTATAGGTTTAAAAGCTGCGTATATCTTTTTTCATATGTTTTTAGGGATGATCAGGGAAACATCAAACGACAAAAAGTGGTCCATAGGGTCTGAGGAGTTTGCAGGGGGACAGGGGAAGGCCATACAAAGTGTGATTCACCTGGAGTGGTGAAATCCACTATAACATCAAGCTTGTATAAATCTTCTCCACTCCATTTTATGGGGTATTGATAATCATCCCCGAGTTTCACCTTGTGAGGTGACTCATGTTTAGATATACTAACTAATGATTCCTCGTATCTCGTCATATGCTTAGAAGCTCCACTATCCACAATCCAATCATTTCTTCTGTGTGAGATGGTACTAGGAAGTGCTGAAATTAGCACATACTATTCATTTGAATCATCCTTATCCCATCTGAATATTGTTTTCGTTGGTTCATCATCTTCAGCAATATGAGCATGGTGTCTCTTTTTCTTGATTGAACAATCTCTTGCAAAGTGTCCCTTTTCATCACAATTATAGCATCGAACATTGGAAGCATCTCTCTTGGTCTTCTTTTGTTTCTTGTCCTTCTTCTTGTTGTGATGAAAGTTCTCCTTCTTCTCCTTCTTCTTGAATTTCTTCCTAGTGTTAACTGTGAGAGCTTGATCATTAGTTGCTCCCATATTCTCTTCTCTTGTCACGAGTCTAGCTTATTCTTGTGCACATTCTTCTTGGAGTTTGCTCAACGAGATCAACTTATTTATTGCACAAATTCCTTGAATGAATGATTCCCATGATCTAGGGATACCATTTAAGGTAGTCATTACAATTTCTCCTTCTTTGACATTCTCTTCAACCACTTCAAGTTGTTCTTTTATTTGAGAAACCATTGTGAAGTAAGAATGTATAGTCTCGTAGTTCTGTATCTTCACATTATTCAATTGGTTCCTCAAAGTAATATTTCAGTTGATGTTCTTTCCTTTGGACATCTTTGTCAAAGCATCATACACTTCCTTCATTGTCTTGAATGAAGACACATGGGGGATGAGGTGATCCTTAATAGAATCTGCAATGATTCTCTTAGCCTTAGCCATTCTTCTCTTAGTATTATCCATTCTTATCTCCACTAGGGTTGCATTTGGTTACGTATCAAACTTCACATTATTTTTTTGCAATGATTTCCATTCCATTTTTAGCCTCTAAACAACCATTCACAGTTGGCTGTAAATTCTGTTGTCATAATTATTCATTGTATTTTTTGTTTTCACATAGAGAAAAGCATGTTGTCATCACTATCACTGGGTTACATATCAAGCTTCACATTAATTTTCTGCACTATTTTCCATGCCATTTTCAACCTCTAAACAACCATTCAAAATTTGCTATAAATTCTATTTTGTTGTATTATTGGAATATTTTTTGATAGAACAATTGCGTTGAATTTAATGTTTTAGATAATTGTCTCATTGTTTTCCGTGCATTTTTCCACTCTCGAGTCATTTACTGTTTTGTTTTTCAATTTTGATCCCAAATTTGCTTAGGGGAGCGAGTTGCAGATTTGATTTGAAGATTACTGATTATTTATTGCATCACAATTTGACTCCTAAAGTCATCTAGGGATTTCCCCATGTGGTTAGCATGCATGTATCCAAGTTCAGGGATAGAGAATGTGATGATAGTGTACTTTTTCAATTACCTTAAAATTTAAAACTGGATGGTTTCAAGTGATAATAAGAAGGATGAATAATACTTTGGTCAACTGACTTGAAACTGAACTCTCCAACCTCAAGATGGGTGACTTCAAAACAATAGAGTATATTGCAAGGTTTAAAATCTTGACGACTGACATTATTCAAGCAAGTGGAAAAGGATAGGATGTGACTTTATGATTATATTAATAGTAGTAGTAGTAGAAGTATAAAAACGCTCCCAAAGCACTTCACTCTCAGATACTTTTGGAAATTAGCATTCCCACTCCCAACATGCTTGACTTGATTTATTCCTAAGGATATGCACTCAAGACAAACTAGTGTCAGCAGACAAGTTAGGAATCATGTGATCATACTATGTCGATCACAATCAAATATATTGTCAACTTCCCAACCACCATACTTCAATATCAAATCTAAATACAAATCATGTGTCCTATGAAGTTATGAACATGATTTAACCCGATCCTTTGCCAAGTGAAAAAATAATGATGGTGGGAAGAAGCAGGTTATGTGAGGGTTTTTGCTTCTCGTGTCTCTAATCATTAGAATTTTAAACATCCCATTTCTGACACTGACAATAAGGGAGAAGAGGTGAATTTGTAGCTTGACTTTTTCACCAATGTTGGAAAATTTGTAAATAGGTGAAACAATTTGTTTATGATGGATATACATGAAGATTTAATTGGTTCCTCTTTATTTTTGCAACAACCCTTTAGTGTTTTTGTTGATTTCTCTGATTTGAATGAAGGACAATTCTAGAGTGTTGTTGATTTTTCTGAAGAGCAAAGTACTTTGGGACAACAGGTATAACAACCTTGCATTGTTGATTTATTTCTCACTACTACTGATTTTTCTAAATAATGGGAAGAAAATATTGATTCCTTGGTGGCTTCCACTTATATTTGTACCAAACAATGTGCAGAACACCATTTCTTTTCTACTAATCTTTTCAATCAGTGGGGACTATATGTTGGTTTTGTGCCCTTGCCTGCTACCACTGATTTTTCCATACTACAGGGAGAAGGGAACACTAAATTTGTAATAATAACTCCTTCTGAGTTTAATTCAACAACTTTTTTTAGTGTAACCCTTACCCATATTCAATTAATTATGTTTACCCAATAGAGAATTATATGTGAAATTTATTTCATGGGTTGACCCCAGTAGAGCAGGGTATGGACAATTTATTTGGGGGTTGACACAGAAGCATCTTGGATTTTCTTCATTCATTTTAGCAAGCAATCATGTTATGAATTGCATAATTAGAGATACTTGGTTCCTTTGTTTTCTCTTATTTTTAAGCACATGTGGACATATGTTCACAATCATAGCTTCCATCGCTTCACTGGAGGTTTTCCTACATCGATCAGTTTTGCATGGTCCATTGATTGAATGGTTGGATTCAACTACTTTTCTAGTATGTTGATCAATCTTGAGTGGCATCAAGATCACATTAAAAGAAAATGAAAAATAAAAAAAAAGGCAAATTCAATTTTCTCTCTAGGGTTAGGCTAGATTGTTAGGTCTTGTTTGTTTTTGGTATTAGGTAAGTTTATGTCATGCTTGATTTCAGTGATATGATTTTGAGCTTGTATTTACTTGCATTTTTTCTTCCATATTCTAAATTTGTTTGTCGTGAGTTATATACTTTATGGAGTCAGTTTATTTCAACGATTCCATTTGAGACCATTTCTTAGTCTTTTGAGTTGTTATATGATTGTATCTTTACTTTCACTGGTCAAGTCAAGATAAGTGTCTTGTGATGCATAGGTTGCTAGGATATCTCAGCTGTATGACTTTTTTCATTCCTTGGGTCTTTATTATGAGAAACATTGTCAGACTTGGACTTGGAAAAACATCAATTGGCTAGTTCTCAGGAAGACTCTATGAAGTTTGGAAATCATAACAAAGAAAACTAACTCAATATATAGTAAATATTTTGCAGAAAAAATATATATTAATGATATTTCCAATCCATATAAGTTATAAAACAACAGTATATGCACACGTTCGAAAGATTATTTCATGAAGTACAATAACAAAAAATTTGACACTTGAAATTTGTCTGCAAAAAAGTAACATCAAAATTGAAAAATAAGTAAAATAGGTTGCAATCCATGATTCCATGGTCAAATTGACAAATGTTACCAAGTTCAAAAACTAGATTACAAATAGTCAAATACATAACTCGTACCATGATTATAAATTCAAAATAGACAATGGCTCCTACAATGATGAAATCACCCTCCTTCAAAAAATGTAAATTACACTTAACAAATAAAACAACTCCTCACAATCACATATACAATGAATAAGAGAATGAAATGATAAAATATGAGAGTAAAATGAGAGGGGGTATCTATTGGACATTGAGTTTGGGATCTTGGATTTAATTCCAACTTTTTTTCCCTATGAATATTTTGGATGAAATGATGGGATATGACAATAAAAAGAGAGGGGGCTTCTATTAAACATTGAGTTTAGGGTTTTTCCTTCAATTCTAGCCTCTTTTCGCTCCACAAACTGTCAAACACACTCAACATCTTAAATCGCTTCTCATAATCACATCTATGAGTAAGAGAATGAAACACTGAGATATGAGAGTAAAATGACATGGGGTTTCTAATGAACATTGAGTTTAGGACTGATACATGTGTTGTAATCAAAAATCCCTTTTTGTTTGGACTAATACACTTTAATGAGCATGAATGATTTCTGGGTGCATCCACAGGTTATCTTGGAAACCAATCCTAAATATAACTTCATGGATCTCTGTGCCATGTTCCAAAGTCCACAAATCGGCAAATTCTAGAAGAACACTAGCAAAATTTAGCCGATTCACCTAGATGCCCGATCTTTGCATCTCACAAAACAATGTCAATGCTTCCTCGTTATGTCCGTGCATGGCATAATTTGCAATAAATGAAGTCCAATATATTATGCTTCATTCAGGAATTATGTGAAAGAACTTCAAGGCCTCATCGATAAACCCGTTTCAAGCATAACCTCCAATCATGGGAATCAAAGTGACCACATTTCTCTCGAGCATTTTTTCAAACACGTTCTGTGCATCATATATTCTTCCACACACATACATATCTACAAGCGTGTTTCCTACAAAGACATGGATCTGAAACCCACTTCTAACTATGTTATTGTGAACTTCCTTCCCAAAAATGATGTCTAGAAAATGGGAACATACCTGACAGACAATGGCAAATATAAACTAATCGGGATAAAATCTGTCTTGTTTTATTTCCAAAAAATGTATGAAGGAATCCTAGTGAAACCCATGTTTGGCTTAAGCACTGATAATTTCCATCCATATGACCACATTTGGTTTCTACTTCTCTTCGTTCGACCTCCTACGTTTTTCCAATTGGAATACATAACGAAAAGGAAATTAAATCCCCAAAATTACAATGGAGGGAAGGAAATGAAAATCCCCAAAATTCCAATAGAGGGAAACACAAACATTAATGTTGTAGTATTAAAATTAAAATTTAATATAACAATGACATTTTAAGGTTACCATTTTATAATAATATTCTTTTATGATCATATATTATATCAATGACATTTGGTTCAAAATATTATGGGAGATTACGGTGGCATTGGTTATTTTTTATAGCCATAAAATAAATCCTATTGGATGCACACAAGGAGAGTGTAGTTGCACAAATAAATTATGTGGATAGTAGTGTTCTTGTAGTAGTTCATAGTGTTCTGGATTTTTATTTAATAAAAATAAATGTACTCATTCACTAAAAATATTTAAAATATTATAGTTATCGTTGTTACCATATTTGATGGGTAGTTAAACGAAATGACAAGATAAATACCATGAGAAATAATACAATATTAAGAATACATGCATGACCTTAATTTTTTAGAATTCTAAGAGTTTCCAGACAACTAGACTCAACTTCCATCATTTGAAAATTCCTTTGTAATATTATTTCTTATAAAAATATTTTTATCATCAATAATTTGTAATCAAGAAGGCATGTCCATTCTAAATATTATGGGAAACAAGTAAATTTGAAATAAGATTTCAATTCTTTCTTCTTCTTTACTTTTATACAACCCTCATCTAAGAGGATGAGGTTAGTACCTAGATTTTCTTGCATTTGTGAGTAGTTATCCTCCACACAAAATTATTATTGTATACCTTTAATAATGTTAGGAGGCCTCGACACTACACCATTCCCATCAAGGTGCAGAAATAGACCAATAAAGAAAAGAAACTTGGAATTGACTTCAACACTTTAATTGAATATCAATTCCTCCCTATTGATGTCTCTATCAGAGTTCTTCCATCAAGTGTCTTTGCAATTTATACAGTTCTTTGAATATGAAGTATATGGGAAGAATATTTATCCTTCAAACAGGAGGAAACCAAGTGGTCATGTGCACAAGAATACCCTATGGTGAAAATCAATGCATTCATAGCCCAACATTTGAATTTCAGTACAACCATTGCAATCTAGAATGGTTTCCTAAAAAATACACTTGTTCAAATCAACCTTATTGCAAATACAAGCACAATCAGTAGTAGCCAAATTTACCATCTCTAGAGCAAGGGTAACAAAGTTCTATAGTTCATATTTAATGGAAATAACAAAGTTGTCATGCCAATACTCTAGAGGAAAGCTAAGCATTCACATCTAGATAGGGACTAAAGATATAATTTCAGTGTACAAGTAGAAGCCTTGCTGCTAAGGCCTAATAAAGAAGTCAATGATACAATTAAGAATGGTAGTCTTTGTTGAGGTAGAGATAAATTCAAGGATAAACATATCCTTATCATAGGGTGAATCACCACAGTGTCTCATAGGAATGAACCCCAATGACCAATGATATAGACACCCAAACTTATAGTTATCATAATAATATTTATCATTCAATGTCTTTCATAACTTATTACCCTTGCACATCAACCCATCGACTAGGTAGTAGTCCTCCTTGACCCTAGTGGTAATTAGGGGTTAATAAGGGGTCAATTATGGGATAATTAGGGGTTAATTAGTGGTAATTAGGGGCTAGTTAAGGGTTAAAAAAGATTAATTCATGTGGTGGTTTGAGACCCAACACATGGACCATGAGATCCATACTAAAATGTTATGGCATAAGATCCTAGATTTTTCTTATACCATGGAATGGTTCTAAAGATCCTTTAGTCACAATCCTAACTTCAAATGTGTGTGGTGATTTGATTATATTCTCAATAGCACTTATCAATATACATAATTCAATTAAGTTCTAGGGAACTTATCTTTTTAATGAAATCTTTCCCAAAATCATTGTGGGAGAGGAACACATCACCCAACCTTAGGAAAGCTTGCAATCAATAATATCTCAATGTATATTTCATCCCTAATTAATTATATGACATCACAAGGACATGGGTTCAATATCACACTCTATTGACACAAACTCAGTCAACAAGGGCTCCCTCTCTGTCGAAACCCAAATCAGTGCGATCTCCCTGAGAACCGACCCAGACAGGTTTTACCCCATTCAGTAACACCTGCAGAGCAGATGAAGTCTCATCCGAGATGTTTGAGGGATAGATGACAGAACCAAGTTTCCACCGAATGAAGGAGGACAATGTGCATCTACTTATCAAATTAGCGCATCATTATTAATCAACTGATCTAACCATTCAGCTTATGCATTAACAAAACCATATCATCATTTAACATATCGCATTATTATCCCTAAACTGCAGTAACACATTGATGCACAAACAGATCTAACAGAATAAGATCATTTAAAGCAAGGAAACATCGCATCATTTATAGATCCATGTCGCATATACACATTGTATTCATAATTGATTTGCAGAAGACAACAAAACATGAAAACAGAAAAGAACACAATGATTCTGCTCAACTTCTGTCATGTCATATTGACATTTGCACAAAACCATAGATTCTCCAAACAATTATTCAGTACACAGATCAACAGATCTCAATTCATGCTCAAATATTGCATAACATGAAAAAAATTATCTCTCCAAGGTGATCAATCCCCCTTAACATTTTCAATTCACCATCTACTTATAGGCTTGCGCCTTTACAATTGAGGTCCACTCAACCAAATTTCTAAATAACTATTAATAGATTCTACAAAATAATGACCAATATCCAAAAAATGTGGTCAAAACTACAAAATATGACCCAAAAATACATAAAATAATATATCTTTGACTCTCATGCCATTCTTCATCTTGCACGATATATTTGACCTTGCGCAACATCTGTGATGTTGTGCAACTAACTTATCGCAAAACCTCCTGCCAACAGGACCCCAACACAATCTTGTGGCTTGCCCTCTAGCCATGTCAGCTGGACATGGAGTACTCATTGATCTTTAGCTTGAATCTTCATTCTGCCGAGTAATCTCCTTCACCTGTTCGTTAACCTTATCAGCAATCTCCCGACTTCCTATCAAGTCGTGCACCAATGGGTTCTCCACCATCTTCTAAGCAACCTCCTTTTTACCTTCTTATACAACCTACAGCGCAACAACTGCCTTAACATAAAGTTGTGCTCCAATATATTGGAACTCATCTAACTACTCACTATGCCTCTATTGTCTTTCCCTTTCCTTTTCAACGTGCTATTGCTACTCTTTCAGCTCCACATACCTTGTGATCTGAATAACTGGTGGCATTGCTCTCAACGTCATCTTTAGTGTCTCTAGCTGCCCCTATGCCTCCTGTAACTTCTTGGTCAGCTGCTCCAATTGCTCATCCTGGACTACGCTTCCCCAAAATTGCGTAGTTGCTTCGATTACCTTCCTTTCTTCCTTCTCCATCTCTTCGAGCTATGTCACCACATCCTCTATGGTGCTCTTTCTCTTTGCGATTTGTTCAGTTGGTGTGTCTGGATGCACGAGAGCATTCAAAATGTTAATGTCACACTCCAACTACACGATGAATGTTTCGAGCCGCTGCACTTTGGATTCTGCATCCTCATCCATAGCAGCTTCCGGCACTCATTGACATACTTCAGATATTACATTTTCCAACTGCACCCTGCGGTCCCAAATTTGTGCCTTCTCGACTACTAGTCGATTTGGCTCCTTTTTCAGATCCATAATATTAGCGGCGCTCTTCACCCTCAACTCTTCTTGTGCCTACTTCAGCACTTCAATCTCTCTCTGCGCTTCTGTTTCCTTTTCTTGCAATCACAAAAACTGACCACTGATGTTATGTTCTTTGTTTTCCAACTCATGATTAGAGACTCTTTGCGTATGCACCAACGTCTGCGTGGAAAACACATTGATGTCGATAGAAAAGTCTTGGAACTGTTGTATGGATGAATTGAGATCCTCGTTGTTGGTCTCAATCGAAGTCGAGGGAATTTGAACATTCGGAACTCGCGTCCTAGTGTTGATTGAGCCAAAGTCCTGTATAGTTGCTACCTCTAAGGATTTCTTCAATACTACATCATATAAAGAATCAAGTTGTGTTATTACCTCAACAAACCCCTCTTGTGATTATTTCTCCATCTCCTCCACTGCCGCATCCATTGCATCTGTAAATTCCTTGATGAGCTGATTCAACTATGCCTCCATCCCTGGTGCTGCACTACTTGTCGCAACCTGTTCCTGGTACCTCTTTGTCCTTGACACTTAAAATGCGTGCTATGCTTCCGAGTCAGTGGGTGTTTGTGTCGACTCTACATCGAACTCATGGCGACTCTATTGGTCATCCTTATGCATGGGATCAACTGGTGCATCCTCCGGTGGCCCTGTCGATACTTCCTCCATGCTGACTGGTTCTCTTCAATCTGCAGGCCAATCGTTAACAATTACCTCCAACTATGTATTACACAACTTGTAATGAATTGGAAACCATTGCTTGTCTGGGTAACGTCGCACTTAAACGTGACTGTCATGTGGGCCAATCGCAAACTAAGCAATCCACTGATATTTCATCCTAGCTTCCTTGGATAACCTAAGAACTCTCACAGCTGCCACCTGCAGCGCTTCCCAATATATCCAAAATTGAATAGCACAGCCCTTCAATCATTCAGGTTCCCTTACCCACCAGAGATTCTGGTAACGTGCACCCTTACAAACTTTTACTGCCTACACCACCATTCCTTGATAGTCATCTGGCTCCATCCAAGCCACGAGCATGATTAAGATCAACAACCAACTGTATGTAAACAGTCACTCTCCCTCCTAGACTACCACTACATCCTCCGCCAACTGGTTCATTAAAAAGAGAAACCAGTTCATCTGTACGCCTTCCTCACATTGCTCTGTGCACATAATAAACCCTGAGTTACATTGGATGGGATGATTCTTCCTGACCACTTTGTTGGCCAAAATCCTTGCTCTAATGTGCACTTCCTGGTCATTGATACTGCCGATGAGGTAAGCCCTCCCGTCGCGCTGCAAACAATAGCACTTTTTCAACTTCACCGTGAGCCTCTTGTAATTATCTTTCCCTTTGAAATACTACGAGGGGTTTGGCCCATCCTTAGGCAGCCCCGTGATGTCTGATATCAGTGTTACCATGATTGCGTCTGATGTGTCCAGCCACAAAGTCCCGCCATGAAAACACGCCAAATGTTGCTTTACACACGCATTTCCCTCATTTAGTCGCCCAAAATGCGACATGTTAATCAATCCCATTAGGCCTGCTTTGTCCAAGGCACACACCCAATCCTGTGGAATGCGTAATATCGGGCTGCCTCCTACTACTACCATCGAGACATATGGTTCCTTTGTAACGTCCTCCAATGCAAGAAGGTCATGGTCATCATACTTCATCTGCATTAGCGCAGGCACAATATCTGTGGTGCATACCATACCTTGTGGTATCACTAACATCTTTATTTGATACTTTTGATTCTTGGTGAGCTTCCTGGGCTTCGCATCAGGTCGACAAGGAGGTATGTACCCAAGGATATCCTTACCGGACACCCTGTGTGAGTTACATATTCCACAACTCCTGATCTCGATGGACTTGCCTACGCATCATCCTCTTGTGCCCTCGTAGACATTCTGGTATGCCTCTTCTTTGCCCCCCCCCCTCTTCTTCAGTACTGACGATGATCCTATCGGCATACTTGCAACTAGGGATAATTTTAGGGGAGAAATTTAGCCCATGGGCTATTTTCAGGGGGTTTTCTCCAAAAAAAGATTCACCATTTTGCATTTTTTGAAGCCCTATTTCACCCAATTTTGATGGGGTAAACTTTTTTCACCCTAAAAATTGCCAAATTATTATATAAATGATATAAAATACTTGGAAATTAAAATATTTTTTGAAAAATATCGCTAAACATTTTATAGTTGGCGTTTTAAGAATTGGTAAGATTCGCCAACATTTATACACTTTTAAATAAGTATGGTTCCTTAAAATAATCAATGCTTGCAACTTCCTCTTCGATGGTTACTGGGCCAACTAGTGAGTCCCTTTCACTCAAAATATCAACTGTGATTAGTTCACTCTGCATGTTGCACTAGTTCCCCGCAATGCTCAAAAGGTGCTCAACCTTATTTCACTTGGAAAATTACTCAACTCAACATGAATCTTCTCTGCAAATCAACTCAATCTTTCACAACTCAATTCAATACAACTATCTCAATTCACACTTTGCACAATGGTGACTTCCAACCACATTCGACCTCTTCTTATAGCGCCAAATTGTTCCCTCAACAATATACCGATCATCATGACCAAATAATGCATTACCTGCCCGAATCTGCCGTCGATTTTGTCAATCCAATGATCGAATCCACCATCCATACGCATCGCTTCAACAAGCACCGCTAGTTAACTACTTTAACTGTCTACATTTATTACTGATTTGACTATGTTGTGACCTTGCAGCTATCTCGACAGACCTTCGTAATTGTGCTACTGACTCCCCTACTTGCGCATCCATTCCTCTTGGTGCACCCTCCTTCTATATATCCATTCTTCTCTCTCTCTCTCTTTTTCCATTGCACAGTGCCTCAAGCATTGCGTGGTTCCGGTCTCGTCCTATATGGCTTTAGCCTACTACCATTCACTAGCTTAGGTAGAATCGCTCCATCTAACTATTGTAGTTGAACTACACCTCCTGAAGTAATGGAATTAATAAGATATGGACCTAGCCAATGCATCTAGAACTTACCTGGATGCTTCATGAACTTGCTGTCATACAACAACACCAAGTCTCCTTGTTGAAGCTGTTTTTTCTTAATATGTCGATCATGCTAAGCCTTCTATCAATCCTTTTCCATGCGCTGGTGAAAACCTGGGACAAAGTGGTCTTCCTCGAGTTGCACTAGCTGCTCCACTTGTTCTTCTAATTTTTCCTCATCATCCATGCATGTTGTTGTTGCTATGCGCAAACTCAAAACAATGTATTCCATTGGCATGACTGCCTCTTTCCCATACACCAATTTAAACAGTGCCTATCTTGTCAATTTTTTACAAGTAGACTGTTGGAATCTTCGATTCCCAGTCATCATAGTTTGCATTACACACCTTTGTAAGCGCATGCTCCAACACCTTGTTGAATGCCTCCACTGTCCCATTCCCTTGTGGATGATACAGGGTACTCTTCTTATGTTGTATATGAAGTTCTTTTGTCAATGCGTTGATTATGCGATTGATGAAATGACTCCCTTGGTCGCTCATCGATATCCTTGGGAACCCAAACCGAGTCACAATATTTTCAAATAGGAAGCTCATTGTTTTCGCACCAGTGCAATCCACAACATGTGTGGCCTCCACCCATTGTGTCAAATAGTCTGTCACCGTAATGTTGTATCGTGCATCATTTCTCTTCCAAGGTGGGTTGATTGGTCCGACAAAGTCCACAACCCATTTGTCAAATGGTTGCAATGTCACCTGAGCTACCAACGACATCTCATCCCTCCTCAATGGTTTTCTAGTTCATTCATAGACATCGCAAATCCACGCATAATTTGTCGCATCATTATAAAGAGTGGGCCACCAAAGCCCTGCATGAAGCACCTTCCTCGCAGTAGCTCAACCTCCATAGTCTCCACTAGCAACTCCCGCATGTGCCTCTTCCAAAATCTTCCTTTGTTCATGTGGTAGGACACATCGCTGCAAAATCACATCCGGCCCTAGCTTATAGAGTTGTCCAGCAATCAAATGGAAATCTGTTGCCTTAACAACCAACTTCTTCTTTTGACTCGTAGTTAGCTCTTTTGGTGCAGTTCCCTTCGCCAAGAATTGAATATGTTTTTCATAGTAATCATCAACCATGTCAACTATGAACAACTATGCATGTGGCAACCCATATTCAATGTTTGTGGGTTCATCACCTATCTCAATCTGTGATAAATGATCAGGGCCAACATTCAGGCGACCTACCTTCACAATTATCTCAATATCAAACTCCTGAAAGAGAAGTAGCCAGCATATCTTCCCACCCCAAAACAAGATTATTGACTAGATATTTCAATGCAGAATGTTCCGTGAACATTTTGAAATGACAGCCCAATAGGAAATGCCTAAACTTATGTAGCGCATTTACCATCCCCAGACCTTCCCTCTTTGTGGTAGTGTAATTTTTCTTCACAGATAACAACTTCTGACTGGAAAAATCAATCGGGTGATCAAGATCCCCTTCTCTTGGTTGCTCAAGAACCACACCCAATGCAATGGACAATGCATCCACATGTACCTGGAATTCCTTATTCCAATCAGGAATAACTAATATTGGTGCGGAGGCTATCTTGGCCTTCAGTTTCTTAGAACATAATTGACACTCTTGACTCCACACGAACACTGCATCCTTCTTGAGCAACTTTTCCATCGGAGTTGTGATTGCAACACAACCCCAGATAAACTTACGGTAGTATCCTATGTGCCCCAACGTCACTCTCAGCTGCTTCACATTCGTAGGTTGGGGTAAGCTCAAAATAAGTGCAATATTCATGGGGTCAATCAACAGTCCTTTCTTGAAAACTATCTGACCCAAAACATCCCAAAAGGTGCACAGAAAATGCACTTCTTTTAGTTCAGTGCAATCTGATGCTGTTGACATCTTTCCAGCATCAGTTACAGGTTCACAAAATGGTTCCTGATCAATCCATAAACTATCTAGTCATCCATATAAACTTGTAGAAACTTTTGAATAAAATACTTGAATGCGGTGACAACAAATCGAGAAAATATTGCAGGTGCATTCTTAAGCCCAAACGACATCATGGTGTATTGAAAACAACCCCATTCAGTAACAAATGTTGTCTTCTAGGGATCTTCTTTTGTGATCCTGATCTGGTGGTAGCCAAAAAATCCATCGATAAAAGAATACATTTCTTGTCCTCCTACTCCTTCTAGCACCTCATCAGTGAATGGTGTCGGAAATGGATCATGCATACATGCATCATTCAGTTTTCTTAGGTTGATACAAATCCTAACCTCCTCTGTCTTCTTACCTTGGGCCACCATAGGACTGATCCATTCTGAATCCTCAACTAGCTCATTTATTCTAGCATCCATCATCCTATCGAGCTCATCTTTGACCCTCTCCTTGCATTGTAGATTCAGGATATATGACCTCTACCTTACTGGTTTTGCAATTGGTCTCAACGGAATATTCATCTCTCCTAAATCTCCCAGTATTCCCTTCATCTCAGAAAAATTTGTAGGGAACAAATCTTGGAATTCATGCAACATGTATATGATACTTTCCATCATTTCTTCATCCCAGTAGTCCCCGAAATTTGCAAACTTTGGGTTCTCTTGTGTACCAATGTTGACCTTCCTGATCTTTAAAAGCTGATTCATGGGATCCATCGATACATCAGGTGCTACAACATCCCGAATCCCTCATAAATATTGATATTCTGTGGATCATCACCATCCTCAGGTTCACCAGTTACATTATAAAATTCCATCATTGATTGCATTAGACATTGCACATGAGGATCCACTAGATATGCAAATGGTACTACCTTCAAAACCACATCATGGATAATCTGCAGCGCATTGTGAACATCTGGGTTGGTATCTGCAAAACTGAAGGTGTGAATAGAACAGATAGTTAACTCTTCCCATGTAGTAATCTCTCTGTGCAACTCAGCTGATACATACCAAGATCGTGACATTTCATCCAATGTGTGGGAAAAGGCATGGAACCACTCATCCTTTGGTCGCAATTCCCACAAGGTATGACACTCAATCAAGTGATCACCAGGGTTGTTTCGCCCATCATACCATCTTGCATGGTACACTTCTGCATTTCCAAAGAGAACTGTCATCAATCTTCGACACTGTGCCCATCCAGTGATCGACTTATGATGGGTCTCCCACCAGTGTGCTAGAGTAGCCTTTAGCGCTTCATCTAACACCAGCAACCGTTGTGGTCCTGACAGCTTATCTTTGAATTCAACAAGAAACTTAGATAACTCAGGAAATCCTTCATATATTAGTAACTCAATAATCTGAGTCGCAAAGCAACACATCGACTATGTGATCAAACCACACTTTCTTAGCGACACCTCATGCATGTGATTCTGCCAGTTCTCTAAAGCATCATCAGAATCAGAGGACATAGATCTAGAGCTGCGCCAACTAAGTTCCCCATCGACAGTCAAATGGATTTAATCTTTTGAAATGTTATATGAATGATCCCAACCTTTTATAGCTTCATCCCTCACTAACTCAACATACCTTGGCCCTTCTGGCCGATCCATTGGAGCGATGAATTTGATGTATTGATTCTCAGAGGTCATTACGCGCTTCTTAAAATTAATCACTGCCATACTATCGTTGGTCCATACAATCCCCAACAATGCAAGATAGGAGCCTCCACCATCAACAACTTCAATGAAATCAAAATCGACATAGGTATTCATCCCTTCAACTTCCACAGCAAGGTGCAGAACTCGCCCAATTGATGTTACTATCACCTGGTTAGCCAATCACAGCTGCACAGGAGACCAACTCAGCGTTGGGATCCCCATATTTTTCCATGTCTGTCTTGTTAGAATATTAACATCTAAGACTATATCCATGATGACTGAATCTACCTCATAGTCCCCAATTTGGATATTCATGCGCATTTTTATCCCTGTATTTTTCTTATGCAAATATTTCATAGTGAAATCCTTCCTCCCCTTGGTCGGTCAGTGCAACATACTCTCAATCTCGACAAGAGCATCAGGATATCTTGCCAGTGATAAGCAACTCTCAAAAAAATTATGCAAGGTACCATGTTGTTGCGATGGTCCTGCTACCAATGGTGTATCAAAAGTAGTGGGCATTTCATAATTAGGTAACTTATCAGGATTACTTTCGATCACATCACGTGCTTAAAAACTGTGTCTTTCTCAGCATCAATGTTGAACTTCACCTTCTTCTTCCCAGCAATCCAAATTTGTGTATGTGGGATATCTTCTCCCGTTGTTGCACCTCCGCAAGTGATGATCGTGACGTCAGCATCCTGCATCCTAGGTTCCACTGAAATCATTGCGACAGTCGGTCCCTGATTCTGGTTCAATGGAGGATTCATAGGTTGATTTACATTCTAATTTGTATTCTCATTCTGAATTGGAATTTGTTTTTGGTTCTAATTCTGCAACTTGTTCTGGTTATGTACTTGATTCTGGTTCTGCAACTGGTTATGATTCTACAACTGGTTCTGATTTTGTAACTGCAAAACATTTCCTACCTACCACCTCGGGATCACTTGTGGACAATTCTCAATAGTGTGTTCAACAGTGGTACAATATGTACACTGCGCTTGTAATTGCGGACAATCTCTCTGATAATGTCCCAACACATTGCAATTATACAATTGCACTGGTTCGCGACCTCATCCTCCTACTCGACCAAAGCCTCCACCTCGTCCTCCATGGAATACTCCTTGTTGTTGATACTATGGTTGATTAAATTTTTGTTGCAAGGGATTCAATTTTTTCTGAACATATTGGGCTGACTGAACATACTGTGGCTACTACAGAGCCATCTGCATCTGATTATACTGCGGCTGTGGCACAAACTGTTGTTGTAACTTTGGTTGCGGTACAAACTGCATCTTCTGTATGAACTGTGGTTGAGGTGGTGGTTGTACCATCCGTGGTTGTGGTTGTTGTACCGCCCGATGATCCTCTCCCTTCACATAGTATGATTCATATTATATTTCTTGGATTAGGTCATATGCACAACAATCCTTATTTTCATGCCTGACAGATCGACATAATGTGCAGTATAGGTTCGTCATCTTTGTTACCATCTTTTGCATATATTTGCACTCTTCATGTCAATTCCTGTAAACTTGGAAAATATGATACCATGGCACACTACCACAAGTCAATGGGTTCGATGCTCCTGAAAACATGTAGTTTTAGAAATCCGGGAAATTATCCTTGGTATGTTCGTCTGTGCGACATCGAGTACATTAAAATTCTTCTCTATGCTATTTTCCTTTCTTGATATCTTGCAACTAGAGTGTTATATTTGCTAGATGTGTCTGAATTTGGTTCATACCGACTGCATTCTTTCCAATGAGTGAAGCCTCTAGTTTCATCGCAATCTCCAGAGCCTCTCTCTGTGTCACAATATTCTGCTACATTAGTGGTAGTCTGATACGAGATATTAATGTCATGATGAACAATTCCTTATGGTGAATTTCGCTCATCTCAAAGCCATCTCTTTCCATTAATGTCTTAAACCTTTGGTCAAAATCCCAAACAATTTCATTTGGATACTGCTTAATTTCCTTCATCTCTGTAATGTATTGTGCTTCGGATTTCGGTTTTCTGAACTCTTCAATTAATCCTTTTCTAACTTCAGCCAATGTATTCACTAGAGTTCCCATAGGAACTTGTGCAAATTTCATGTACCAATCTAGTGCGCGATCCCGAAGGGTTGTCACCAATTGGCCCTTCTTGACATCATCATCCATAGTTTGTCTGACGGTCCATACTGCCTCACACAAGAACCAGTACTGTTTTGGATCATCAGTCCCATTCCAATGAAATAGAGGTAAATTCTCCTCATCGCACACCATTCTTGGCCTTCTTCCGATAGCTTCTGATCTACTACTATTAGAGTGTTGCTGTCACATTGGGCACATCGGTCTTGAACTTGTGTTTCATCCTGATTGTGATGTAGTCCGCGGAGGTGTGGGTATGTTTCTACTGGGGTTTGATATTACATCTAAATTGGTCATATCCTGGTCATCCTCGTCGTCACTGTAGGGTCACGTTTTTCCATGTGAGCTTCCTTCGTGGTCTTTTGTTTTGATCACAGTAAGACCTTCCCTTGTCCTCTACCTCTTCTCTTGTCGAAACCTTGATCCTCCTCTCATAATACCACCCTCTTCCTTGGATTCCCTCACAGTCTCATCATAACTTGCAACCATCTAGCCCATATCATTCTATTCGTCTCCCCCCTTTCTTCACAGTATCCATAGCCCCCGCACACCATAGTTCTACTACTAAAGGTGCATCTTCAATATGCCCTTTTCACATATGAGAATCTTAATGGATAATTGAAATGACAAAAGGAACCTACCTCATGGCCCATTGAAGAACTCCCTTTCTGCTTCGCTATAGGATTTAGTTGTATCAACCGCAAACTTGGTGATATATCCTTTTAAGATACTGTCATTCTAGACTTCAAATTCCCATGATGCTCTGTTATCTACCTCTTGCAACTTCTGGATCAATTTTGGGGTCCAGGAAGTTGGCTCACCTTCTTGGAAATTTTTCTTGTGATAGGTCAATTGCACCAACCACTCGTACATGATGATTGAAAACTCAAAGAAAAAGTACTCGTGAGGACCATCGTGCATATACTCTACCAACCACTGATTTGTCTTTAGTCCAGGGTTCTGATTTTCTTTCTCAGTAAACTCCCTTATTTTCTGGTCGAACCATCTTGGATCTCTGGTTTCATTGGATGCCACAACATGTCCTCCCTTCAGTCGCACTAAGGTCCTGGAAACGGAACCATTTGTTGACACAAACTCAGTTGACAGTGGATCCCTCTTTGTTGACACCCAAACCACCGTGATCTCCTTGAGCACCGGCCTAGACAGGTTTTACCCCATCCAACAACACCAACAGAGCAGATGAAGTCTCACCCAAGATGTTTGAGGGAGAGATGATAGAACCAAGTTTCAACTGAATAAAGGTGTACAATGTGCATCTACTTATCAACTTATCTCAACATTATTCAACCAATCTAATCATTCAACTTATGCATTAACAGAACCATATCATCATTCAACATATCACATTATTATCCCAAAACTGCAGTAACACATTGATGCGCAAACAAATCTAACAGAATAACATCATTTAAAGCAGGGAAACATCACATCATTTATAGATCCATGTCACAGATACACATTGCATTCATAATTGAGTCATAGAAGACAATAAAACTAGAAAACAGAAAAGAACACAATGATTCTGCTCAACTTCCGTCATGTCATATTAACCTTTGCACAAAACCATATATTCTCCAAACAGTTCTTCAGTACACATATCAACAGATCTCAATTCATGCTCATATATTAGATAACATGCAAAAAATTAGCTAGCCAAGGTGATCAAGCCCCCTTAACATTTGAAATTCACCATGTACTTATAGGCTTGCACCTTTACAATTGAGGTCCACTTAACTAACTTTCTAACTAACTCTTAACAAATTTTACAAAATAATGACCAATATCCACAAAATGTGGTCAAAACTACAAAATAAGACCCAAATATACATAAAATAATATAACTCCAACTTGCACACCATTCTTCATCTTACGTGATATATTTGACCTTGCGCAGCATACGCAATGCTGTTCAACTAACTTATCCCAAAATCGCCTGCCAACACACTCTGGGCCATATTCGATGTAGTCTCCCTAGTCTAAAAATGTCAGTATCCACAAGGTTGTACCCTCCTTGTGGTCTCTCCTCTCTCTCCCCCTTTAGATTTTGTTCTAGTGAATAATAATCCCCTCCATGAGGAATCCCCTACCAAGGCTTATGAACCCCCTCACAAGTGGAAATCATAGCTCCTTCGATTTAAGTTGCCTTGCATAGTAAACTTTGGGTTTTATCTCACTTTTATTTAACTATTACAAAATCTTCATGATTTGACATGCCTTTCAAGCATATGAATGATAAAACCTGCTTTCCTTCTTATAATCCAAATTATTTCACTAGTGGGGAGTTGTCTTGAGATCCACACTATGAATCTTTACTACATATTTACATCAAATGAGAAAACAAAAGTCCATAAAAAATTGGAAGAAAAAAATGAATTATGTAAATTTCATAATCTTGTAGATTTAAAATCAAGTGAATAAATTGGCCATAATGTTAAAGCACATGCACATGTTAGCCATGAATCTATCCTCAAGATTTATCTTAATTTGTCATGAGCCAAACATGAGATATTAACTCCCTCAAACTTGGGAATGTCACGAGTTCAAAGATCTTGATTTCCTTATGATTAGGCTCTGTCATCAAGGCCATCAGTTTACCATATTTACCATCCATGGAGCATGAGGAAGTACTCAAAGGGTTTTCCATGAGACTTTCCTTATAAAATAAATATTATCCATGAAGCTAAATCACATGCACATATTGATAGAGATTAGGAAATGTCCATGCACCAATTAAAAAAAATGCAACCAAGGGGGTGAAGTATCATGGTTTTTGGAATTATACATAAGACAAATAATAAGACAAGTATAATGGCTTAAACAATATTCTTAAGGGTGGTTATTATAAAAGCACCCCTAAAAACACCTTTCCTAGTTTTGCCCTTTCCACTAAATCCCAAATAAATCTAAGATGAAATAGGAAAGTAAAAAGTGGTCACTCAATGAAACCATGTGGACAAGAAGGAAATAGGCATCCCTACACCTTCTAAATGGTGCATAGTGGTACTATGGGAGTTTTATCACACTTCATAAAATGAGAATGAAGGATTAGCCACCAACAATTAACTACAATATGTGAAGAAAAAAGGTGAGGACATTTCACATCACAATGAATATGATAATAATTAAGGCCACCAAATACACACACTAAACTCAAGGACATAATAGATTCACCTAACTCATATAAACAAGTGACACACCGAACTCATGCATGAAATAGATGCACCAATTCTATTGCAATCGGAATCTTACTATATTAGTGCAACTTATTGGATAACATCTGCCTCCAACTATGGGACATGCACTCGACTGATCTTCAATCAAAGAGAGTGGGAAAGGACCCTAGAATGCCAAGTTCTTGCAACAAACTAAATTGCATCAGTCGCATATACATGTAAATTAATTCCAAAATGAAATACAAGATACTATACACAAATCATATACAAAAACCATGGTACATAAAAATATGATACAAAAATATGGTACATAAATAATATACAACAATAAGCTATGATACAAAAGAAATATGATACATAAATTATGATACAAAGAAAAAAGGTTTAGAAAAGTCTTAATAATGCCCCATTGGGAATTTAGATAGGATTGTTGAAGAACTATTTCAACTGTTTCCCATTCACTGGTAAGAGAAAATTTTCTCCTTCCATGGTGTTGAGAAGACATGAATTGGTGCTAGCCACATTGTAGATGATGAATGGCCCCATACAGAGGCTATCAAACTTCCTATGTTTCCTTAGTTTGTCCCTTCTTTTGTCCCATAATAAAACTATATCGCCAAAATGAAAGGACCTTCATTTTGCAGACTTGTCAAATGTTCTTTTAACCTTATCTTGGTTTTTGTTACTCCTGTCAAGGGCATTCCTTTGACTTTCATTGGGAATGCCATCTTCTTCTAAACCATATTCTTGAAGAATATGATACAATGGGAATTGAAGATAGATAGGAAAGGAGACAATTGAACCATGTACCAACTCAAAAGGATTCTTTTATTTTGCACTTTTCTTAGTTATTTTGTCATCCCAAAGTGCATATTTTATTTTACTATCACATGACTTTTTGTTATTTCCAACTATTTTCTTAAGGATGGTCATTAAGTTTTTATTGCTTGACTAGGGATGGTCATTAAGTTTTTATTGCTTGACTATGCAAGATCATTTCCCTTGGGATAGTAGTTGGATGAGTGGGGTAGGATAATGCCATATTTGAAGCAAAATTATTTGATATCTGTTGAACTGAAATATTTGGCATTCTCGGTTATTATTTTGGATGGAACCCCAAATCTTGTGATAATCTTGTCCTCCAGGAATTCCATAATAAATTTATCAGTAGCCTTTTTGATGGGTATTGCATCTACCCACTTGGTGAAATAGTCAGTTTCCATTAGGATCTAAGAAAATCCATTGCTTGAATTGTCATTGAATTTTGCAATGAAATCAAGCCCCTACTACTGGGAAAGGGGCTAACAACACAACTGGTTGCAAAGGAAAGGATGATAACCTTTGTTTTCTCATGAATAACTGGCATTGGTGAAAACTCCTCACAAATTTGTGTACATATATAAATAGGGAGGGCTAGTAATAACCTGCTCTAAGGATATTATGGGATGTTGTGTCTTCTTCATAATGCCCCCCAAAAAATCGTGCATGAAACTCAGTTAAGAGTTGTTAAGAATATTTCTCATTTACACATCTAAGTATTATTGCTTCAGGGTTTCTCCAACCAAGTACTTCTTGAGTGATGCAATAATTGACGGATTTAAGGCTTAGAGATCTTATTTTGTTACCCTTAAGGTGATCAAGACATCTAAGATTAAGCAGAAAGAAGATTATATTTGCGTACCACAGATCCTTCTCTAACTGTTGAAGTCCTGCTAACTTTACTTTCTCTAGATCATTGTTCTGACACACCATCCCTAAAGACTCCTCATTCCCTTGAGTTAACATCTTGTACAGACCTTGACCTTTGATTAATTTTGTGGGCCTAATCTCTAGATAATATTCTTGAATTTTAGAGACTCATTTACCCCTTATGCCCAAACAATATTGTTGAGACAATATATCTTTTACAGCTGCATGAGGTACATAACCAATTATTTTTTAGTAGACAATGTATGTTATGAAATTTTTCAACGACTTTATAAGGGCATAAGCTTGCTTTTCCATGTTTGTATATTTCAATTCTGAATCCTATAAAGCTTGACTCATGAAAGTGATGGGTTCCTCGTATCCTTGATTGTTTTTTCTGGAGCAAGACCCTCGAGATAGTACTTTCAGAAGTAAATGAGAAAATAAATAAATATTTAGAATAATCAGGGCTAAACAAAACAAGGATCTGGTAATTGCATCCTTGATGCATCTGGAAGCTTCTCGACCCTCATCGGTCCATTCAAACTTAGCATCTTTCTTTAATAACTTTTGGGTTGGCTTCATTAATTCTACCAAGTTAGGGATGAATCTTCTTATAAAGTTGATGTGGCCATTAAAGGATTGGAGAGATTTCAAATTTTTAGGCAAAGAGATCATTTTAATTGCCTCAATCTTTTCATGGTCCACCTTTACTCCATCTTTGGAAATGATATGTCCTAACATTTTCCCTTATTCAACACCTAAGATAGATTTTGTTGGATTCAAAGAGATTCCATATTTCCTACATATTTTGAATACTTTCTTGAGGTGACTTACATGAATTGTTCTTTGTTTTGAAAAAATTGTGAAGTCATCCTGATAAATTTCTATGATATTTCCAATTAATTCCTTAAATGCATAATCCATGGCCCTTTAAAAAGTGGCCCTTACATTCAACAAAACAAATGGCATCCTTAAATATTCGAAGTTACCCCATGGGGTTGTGAAAGTATCCTTATGTATATCCTCCTTTTGGATCACCACCTAATTATAACCTGAAAATCCATCTAGCATAGACATCATTTCAGAACTTGTTACCTTTTGAAGAAGAGTTTCCATATTCGACAATGGATAGCTTTCCTTTTTGACAATAAATGTTTAGATTCCATAAATCTATACATATTCTTATGATCCAATTATTTTTTCTCACAACCACCAAGTTGGAGCACCAAGATGAATGTCGTGTTGGCGCAATGATCCCAGCAGCCAACATTTTCTCAAGCTCTTTTTTAACTATTGGTGCAAGCTTGGGGTTGATTTGTATCAATTTTTGTCGGAAATGTTTAACTTCTTTAATGTCATGTTTGAGAGGTATAGTGTGTTGGAAAACATCCTCTCAATAATATTTGATCTCTTCATAAGTGAATGCAAAGACATCTCTATATTATTTTCCAAGATTCACTAGGTCATTCCTTCCCTTTTCAGAAGTACCTTTTCCACTTTTTATCATTTTTGGTTCATTATTTGTTCCAATGTTGATCTCAATGTAATCCCTAGGTTTCATTGATTCTATGTTGTTTTTCCTTCTATATTTCGTATCAAATATATGCTCAAGTGAAACTATACCATGAGGTATCAGACTGTCAAATTGATCACCTTTCCCCTGGTACTCTTTACCCTCCTCCTAAAAACTGACATTGAAGTTTGAAAATTCCTCTATGTTATGGATAAATTTCAAAATATCTTCATCATCGCAAAATACCTGCCAATGCTCCATGTTATCTGGGATTGATGGTCTAAAGTTAATCTCTAATTTTCCATCACCATTTAGCAATTCTTCTGAAGGTTGAAGAGTTGAAGATGCTACAACTAGCTCATATGCTCATCTATTTTGATATCTATGGGTGCTAGTTAGAGGTTAAGGTGTCTAAGAATTCCATTGTATCCCACATTACATTCCTATATTTCTTTAACCTTTTACAATTAAAATGAAATATGGTTCTTAACTTGGAGGATTATTAAATCGAAGTCACCTCTTATACTCAACATCTTAATCCCCATATCTTTAGCTATCTCCAACCCAAGTAGAAGTTCCTCATATTCTACTACATTGTTGGTTTCTTCAAATTCTAACCTAAAGGAAAAGTTAAAAACTTGTCATCTAGGTGAAGTGATGACAAATCCATCTCCCTTTCCATATCTTGAATGAGAGCCATCAAAATTCATCTTCCATATTTCATCTACCTTTTCATATTTAAAATTTTATTTAACTGGGGCCAAAAAGGTAGAGTAGCAAGAATAATTTCCAAGACTATCTGTGTGGTAAACATATTCATTATAAGGCTTCTTGGGATTTTCTATATGATGTTTCTTCTCCTTTTCACTATGCAATTTTACCATTATATTCTCAGATAAAGGAACAGTATAAGTCTAGTCCATTTGAATGGATCCCCCCAAATCAACAATCCAGTTTCAACATACCCCATTTGTTAGGTACATCAATTACAAGAATATCCATGTTTAGATGAATATCAGGGTACTTAGAAAATCTTACTGGAAAACCCAAAATAATACCAACCACATGAAATTCTCTAGAGTCCATGGCACATATATTATGACAAGGTCTAGAGACTTTTAAATTTAACTGTTCCATGACTTTCCTGGTCATTATGTTGGACGAATATCCATAATCTAATATACAGTTATGAAGAAGAAGATCATTCATCAATAGTGAAATATAGAATCTAGGATGATCTTCTCTTCCCCGTTCTTTTGTTTTAAAAATAACTAGAAGATAAACGGAGCCATGTTTGTTTATTGGAGTAATTTTTTATTGACTTTCTTGAAAAGTTATTTTCTTAGGGGGAGTAGGATTGATCACTTTCATCATTTTTTATCGTTGCGTTGGAATTTTAATCACTTCAGTTGCAGGAATTGATAATTTGAATTTTTAAAATAAAACGCCCATATCAACAATATCATTTGATTCATGAGGAATTATTACCTGATATTGATTAGTTTTTGGAGTTACGACATTGTCTCTTATTTGATGATTGATTCCTTTGAACTTAGGAATTTCTTGAATCTATTCTGATGTAGGCATATCACCATAATTCTTAGTCAAATTGTCTAATTCTTGATTATATTCTTTTTCTTTCTTCTAGTTTTATTTAGACATGGGATAAACATGGCCAACTTTGTTGATGTATTCAGGAGCCTCGCTTGAAACTTCTTCACTACTACTTATCTCAGGAATCCCTTGTTCTAAAATTCGCCGTGCCACATAACAACTAACCTCATCATGAAGTGAATCACAAGGTCTACAATAAGGGATCACTTCCTGAACCATATTGGTTGTATCCAGTTGATTTGGAAGATTATTATCTTTATAAGGAGCTAATTTATCAGGAACCGAGTTACTTTTAGGAGGAAACGTTTTTTTATTAGAGTGAGAAATTTCCATGGTTACTACTCGATTCTACATGTTTTTCAACTGATTACTATAAGTGGATTCCATGGCTTCCATATTTTTATTTAACTCCTTAATCTTTGTATCATAGGATTCTTGAATGGGATCCTTTCCTTTGGATTCATGTTTGGCCTATCCTCTTGTAAAACCAGGCAAGTTAGACTTACCTGAATCTTGCATGTTTTCATCAACTTTAATGGCTATTGCTTGCGCAACTTTAATATCAACGGGTTCCTTGTCTCTCACTTGGTATCTCATTTATCCACTGTGTGCCTCTATGTAATAAACCAAGATAGATTTATCATGAGGTTTGAATTCATCATACATGCTTGAAATAAGATCTATGTTTTTTTATTGAATTCATCCATCGTTTCATTTTCGTTTATCTTTATTGAGTGGAGTGCATTCAACATGAAACGAGGATCCTTATTTTAACCAAATCTTTCCAAAAATCCCTTCTTGAAGGAATCCCAAGAATTATATGAATCATCAGCAAGATTAATATACCAGTCACATGCATCTTCTTCAAGTGATAAGGAAAAAATATTCATGTATACATCATCATGTTGACTTGCAACATCTTGACACCAACTAAGGAGACATTTTGAGAATTCGCTAAGATGGCTTGATGCAACAATGGCATTGTTCCCCTGGAAAGTTGGCAGTTTCTCTATAGCTTTGTCTGGTATGGAATGAGGTTGACCTGCTATCTAATTAAAATTAAGGGGTTGAAAGAAAGCATCTATTGGACTAAGGGTATTTGAAACATGATTTTCCATTGTGAACAAGAGTTGAATGTCCAAAATAGACTCGGCCGCTAGATTTTCAACGATTCTATGAGACTCAAGTCTATGTAATATTTTATGTGAGGCCCTTTCAGGTTCAGGAAAAAGTTGAAATACTTTGTGCAAATTTATTCTCGTAGAATATCCTGAAGTGATTTTAAAATGTGGAGTCGCAAGATAGACCAAGTAGATTTTCAAAATTATTCGACTATAAATAAAAATTTATTGGGTAAAAAACAAAAAGAAAAAGGGAAATTCGTACCTCGGGAATAAAATATTTATCCTTGATACAGTTCCAAGAAGTGTTTCCACCTTTGACACACCTGGGGGTTAACCACATCAAAAATATTCATGATGCTAGGTGTGTCCTTGGGGGAAAGTCTCAATTCAAGTACTGTCACTTGATCTCGACTCCTTCATTTAGGAAAAATTCCTAACGAATCCAAGGGGTGGTGGTCCCAAAGAAAGAGTTAAATAAGGATCTCATGTTTTAATCGTTCTTGATGGAAGCAAGTTTTTTAGAATTTTTTGAAGAAAAATATTGAAACAAGATTGTTTACAAGTTTAAATAAATATTTCACCAGCATAAGAAAAATTGAAATATTGCAAATTAGATCAGTTCCAATGTGATGTAGGAGCATCCTTCTTTCCATTCAAATTCCACGTTAAATGTTGGATCAGGCCTAGAAGGGGTCTTCAATTCTAAATTGATGGTCTTTGAACCATCACATTGTAAATAAGCCTATGTTTTATTTGATTCTAGATAGATGGTGAGTCAATTAGAGGATGAGTGAGTCATTGTAACAAAGCCCTCATCTAATGGTAGTGAGTCATAGGATAGGTTAGAGGAATTGTTGTAATTAGGAATAGTTAGCAGAAGATTAGGGATTATTGAGTGGATTATGGATCTAAACCAGAATGGTTCATGAATATTNGAACAGAGTAAATCTAGCTCAAGCAAGGCCATTTAAAGATGTATCATGCCTAAGGAGATGAGAACGCAGGTTCTGAAACAAATTTCTATGTACAGTTTCAGCATGTGAATGAAAAATCCTATTTCAACATAATCTCTATGTGTGTAAATCCAATTTTGTCTGAGTGTATGATTTCATGAATTGAATGATTGATGATCTTTGTTAATGATTGATAAATAGGTGTATGCATAGTGTGAAATTAGGGCTTGAAATAGTTGAATATTACAGAGGTTGTGTAAGACCATGAAGAGCTTGAGTAGATCTGACAAAGAGAGATCAATTGAATTTAATTGATCAAACCTCTAATCAATCAACAAAGAATTATGAAATCGCAGGATTCAAGTTTAGTAGAGATTGGACGACTCAAAAAAATCTCAAGAAGATGGATTGACGACAGGGAAAGATTCACGAAGTGAACGCGAATGGAAGATAATAAATCCTCAAGGTTAAGTGAAGTTTTGTTGGAGATAGGATATCAACGGATGAGATCAAAGGCACACGAGATATAACACTCTAGAAGAATCCCTCAAGAGAAAGGTGTAAGGAAGATAAAGGATCCACAAAGACAAGATGAGATCTGCATTTGATCTCAGACCAACGGTCAGGAAGGAAGTAGCATGAAATCAACGGTTGTAAAGAGTTGCGGAAAAGGAATTGCGGAAGGGAAATTGTGGAAGTCAAATTTGGAATTTGGGAATTTCGGCAATCCACAAATGCAGAAACAGAGATGCAGAAAGACAATTGCGGAAGAGAGTGTGCGGAAAGGGTGGTGTAGAAATAGAAAATTGTGGAAAGTTGTCAAGTGAAACAGGGAAAGATGGATCGACATCAGGGAAATATTCACGAAGTGAACGTGAATGGAAGATAATAAATCTGCAAGGTTAAGTGAAGTTTCGTTGGAGATAGGAGATCAACAGACGAGATCAAAGGCCCAAGAGATCTAACACTCTAGAAGAATCCCGCAAGAGAAAGGTGTAAGTAATATAAAGGATCCGCAAAGAAAAGATGAGATCCGCATCTGATCTTAAATCAACAGTCAGGAAGGAAGCCACATGAAATCAACAGTTCTAAAGAGTTGCAGAAAATGAATTGTGGAAGTCAAATTTGGAGTTTGGGAATTTCCACAATCTGCAATCTGAAAATGTGGAAACAGAGTTGTGAAAAGGATCTTGCGGAAAGGGTGGTGCAGAAACAAAAAATTGTGGAAAGTTGGCAAGTGAAACAGAAAGTTGCGGAAACTCAAAAATGGAAGGATTAGGGTTGCAGAGGAAGGTTTAACACAACAATTTGGATGTCAAGAAGGGTTTAAAGTCCCTCCATGTTATAAATTTCATGTTTTTGATCTCATAGGTGGAAAAAACATGCCACCAAGGTGGGGTTCGCATCAGTTTGGTATCAGATCGGAACAAGGATTCTGCATAAGAGGTTAAAATAAATTTCTGATTTCAATTCATTTTGAAGTTAAAGACTAACAATTGTATTGAGAGGGTTAGTCAAGTGAGAGTATTCACAATTGATTGCAGACAGAGGATGTGTGGTTAAAGTTGATTATTAGCCATAGGAGAATACATAAGAAATCCTTTTGAAGGATATGATTTAACAGGTATAATCATGGATTTATGATACATGGGAAGAGTATTGAGTCAAACTACTCTTGAGAATTAAAGAAAGCAAAGGTAAGGCATTTATGCAAATTTTTATTGAATTTGAAGACTGATATTTGTGAGGGTGTATGTTCAGTCTTGTGCAAGGGATCATAGCATATATTGGGGAGGAGGAGTATAGGCTCTGCATTAGGAGAAATTGCAGAAAATGGCTATAATTCAAAGACAAGAAAGGAGACTGTAGATGAAAAAGATCAAGAAGAAGATATTTTGAATATAACAGTGGAGATATTTTCAGCCAACTGTACAAGTGGAAAGTCTAAAGGTATGGATTGATTGAAGTTTTTTTTTAACTCTGGTTATATAGGCCAGAGAAGTTCTTGAGAAGAGGAAAGATGAAGTAGTGGAAGAGCCTGAGAAATCCAACAGAGGTTGGACAAAAGAGGACTAGTACATGTTCTAAAAAAAAGAGAGGAGTGGACCTGCAGAAGCCAAGAAGAGAAAAGCATATGCTCGAAAGGTTCTAGAGGAGATGAACTAGATATAGCAAAAGGACAAGCTCAAGGAGAGATATCTTGTTGAGGAATAATAGACAAGTGTGGCGACTTGTTGAGGGAGGATTATGAAAGCAGTCCACAAGTGGACATGATGAAGTTCACAAAAGAGAGAGAGATAGAAAAAATTACTACTAAAGGTCATTGTAGGGGTTCAGAGAAAGTCCACAACAAAAAAAGAAGAAATAAAGTCAAGAAGAATATAACAGGGAGTTGCTAGAGTTAGCAAAAGACATTTTGTGCTTTGAGAAACATATGCAAGCCGCTGAAGAAGAAAACTAGAGGTATGGTTGGGTCATGAAAAGGGAGGTAATATGGCATTCACTACAGGTGAATCTAGGGAAAAGATGTTTGGTGAATTGAAGAAAGAACTCAGATAAGTTGAATCTGAGATGGAGGTTTCATATTGTGAACCTAAATAGGGTCCTTTGCTTGGAGAAGATGATGAAGCATAAAAAGTGAGACCAATTGAGAGTCTCATAAATTCTGTAAAGACTACAAATAAAATTATGGAGGAGATGATTGTGAGGCCGAATGAGACCAAAAGGTATTATGTTTTTTAGACTGGTGATTTGTTTATGATTGCAGGTTTTGTTGCAAATGATGGGAAGTCCTTTGAAACTTTTTTAAAATTTGATGAAGTCAAATATGATGAATATAGTCTCTCAAATGAAGAAAGGTCTGAAGTATTGAAGCAAAAGGAACTCATTGATGAGTTTCTTGATGGAGGAACACAGTCATTTGTAGATGATCTAAAGATGAAGGAAGAAAAAGAAATGTGCAAAGACATTTCTACGAGGCAGGATCAAAATTGTATTATGGTGAAGGAGAGAGTTGAAGAGTGTATACAGCCTATATATCAGGCCATTGGAGAAATAGGTGATGGTGACAGGTTGATGTTGTGCTCATACCAACACAATAGGGGGATGCCAAAGGAAATATCAACAGGGACTTCAGAGTCTCATTTTTTTGAAACTAATTATTGGTGTATGACGACAAGTATTGAAGAACACTTGAAATATGTGTTTATGCAGGTTGTGAAGCATAGGATGGATTCTTTGAGTAAAAAATGAAAAATAAAAATTATACCATTGACAGAATAATACGTTCACTGTTTTTTAGAAGAACATAAAATCATCTTAGAAGAAGATGGTACAAAAGAGGGACTAGTTGAAAGTCTCGTGAACTCTTGGGAGAGTTCAAATCAGCAAGAGGATGTGCTGATAAGAAATTCAATGGGAGATAAAAATTTCAATATTTTTTAAATTAATGAATTGTGTATATCTGCAAGAATAACATGTGATGAACCTTGTGAGGTTGTCCCAGAGGTAAAAGAAGAATAAGGATAGTATCCATGTATTCTTGACATGGACCAAAGCTAGAAGTTTGTTCTGGGATTGAAGGATGAGATGACATGGTCTCATGGAGATAAACAAAAGAGAACACTTGATTATTTGGATAGCAGTGTTGTTGATAGAGAGGGGAAGAAATATGTCATGACACAGGAAGAGACTATATTGTCTAAAAGGTGTGATCAATACCTACAGGAATTCGTTGTTGCATAGTTGGCTAATGGAGACAAAGAAATTTTTTCTAACCTCAGGAAATATGATGACGAGTTAGAAATGATGGAAGATGGGTTGATTAATCCAAGGATTGATAATGATGAATGCTTAATGTTTGATATCATCATTAGAAAAATACAAGGTCAAAACATTGGATTATCTTGTAATTTAGTGGATAGCAGCAGAGAGTCAAGAGGACAATAGTAGTTTCAAGAGAAGAAGATGTAGGTGTACCAGTCAGAGGATAGATTGGACATGGAGATTGAAGATCTAAGGTTGCTGATGGTGAAGATGTATCAGAGAAGGCATGAAGAAAGAATGAATATTTACAATACCAGAGAAAATAGACAAAACAGTGGCAGAGGACGGATGACAGAAACAGATTGCAGAAGCAAAGCTAGTGGAGCATTACAACAAAAAATTTGGAAACCAAGAGAACTGAAGATGACAAAGACAGAACAACATGATAAGATGGATGACCAGTTACATAACAAATTTTGGGATCCATACATACTGAAGATGGAAGGTTATGACTAGGAGGTCATATTTCTTTCTTCCTGGGGAGTCTGATGTAGGAGCATCCTGCTCGCCATTCAAATTCCAAGTTAAATGTTGAATCAGGCCTAGAAGGGGTATTCAATTCTAAATTGATGGTCTTTGAACCATCACATTGTAAATAAACCTATGTTTTATTTGATTACATATATATGGTGAGTCACTTAGAGGATGAGTGATTCATTGGGTCAATTGACGAGTCATTATAACAAATCCCTCATCTAATGGTAGCAAGTCATAGGATAGGTTAGAGGATTTGTTGTAATTAGGATTAGTTAGCAGAATATTAGGGATTATTAAGTGGATTATGGATCTGAACCAGAATGGTTCATGAATCTTGTTGTATATATATATGTAATCCTATGAGGCATAGAGAGAAGAGAGAGAGATAGACATATAGGAGAAGGATAAGTAGTCTAAACATAGTAAATTTGGCTCAAGCAAGGCCAGTTAAAGATGTATCAGGCCTAAGGAGATTAGAATGTAGGTTCTGAAACAAATTTGTATGTACAGTTTCAGCATGTGAACAAAAACGCCTATTTCAGAATAATCTCTGTGTGTAAATTCAATTCTGTTTGAGTGTATGATTTCATGAATTGAATAATCGATGATCTTTGTTAATGATTGATAAATCAGTGTATGCATAGTTTGAAATTAGGGCTTGAAATAGTTGAATATTACAGAGGTTGTGTAAGACCACGAAGAGGTTGCGTAGATATGGAAAAGAGAGATCGATTGAATTTAATTGAATGAACCTCTAATCAATCAATGAAGAATTATGAAATCATGGGAGTCAAGTTTAGCAGAGATTGGATGGCTGAAAAACATCCCAAGAAGATGGATCGATGACAGGGAAAGATTCACGAAGTGAGCGTGAATGGAAGATAAGAAATCCGCAAGGTTAAGTGAAGTTTCGTTGGAGATAGTAGATCAACGGACGAGATCAAAGGTGGAAGATATCTAACACTCCAAAAGAATCCCGCAAGAGAAAGGTGTAAGGATGATAAAGGATCCACAAAGAAAAGATGAGATCCGCATCTGATCTCATATCAACGGTCAGGAAGGAAGCCACATGAAATCAACGGTTGTAAAGAGTTGCGGAAAAGCAATTGTGGAAGTCAAATTTGGAGTTTGGGAATTTCTGCAATCCGCAATCCGAAAATGCGAAAATAGAGTTGCGCAAACTCTGTTGTAGAAAGGAGCTTGCGGAAAGACAATTGCGGAAGAGAGCATGCAAAAGGGTGGTGTGGAAATAGAAAATTGCGAAAAGTTGGCAAGTGAAAGAGAAAGTTGCAGAAACTCAAAAATGGAAGGATTAGGGTTGCCGAAGAAGGTTTAACACAACAATTTGGATGTTAGGAAGGGTTTAAAGTCCCTCCATGCTATGAATTTCATGTGTTTGATCTCATAGATGGAAAAAACATGCCACCAGTGTTGTTGAAAATGAAATGTTTTGCAATTTGTCTTTGTCAGTTTTAATTATTAAAATATGAATTGATTTATGGGAAGGAGATTCTTGATATACTGAAAGTACTGATAATATGTCCAGGATATTACGAAATTGGTTCCTCGATCAGAAATGTGGGTAAATCGGAGTCTCACAGAGGTGTCCAACACTACACCAACAAGGATGTAGCCTGATGGTATCTCGAGTTCGTTATTCAGTGGTTTCTGCTTCCTTTGAAGAATTTTCCCACGATTGTCAAATTTAATACACTAGATATCCATAATGTTTTTTTGGGGATTTGATTTTATTAATGGATTATTAGATTAATGTGTGGAATTTAGAAAGTGTCACAAATTACTTTTGATTTACCAATGACCGGGAGAAGCCCATAGAGGTAAAGAGAATACACGAGGTTTGCTACAAAATGTATGTTCCAATTTGATAAATCAAATATGTTTGTAAAAGAAAATAAACTAATGATAAATAAAAATTGCAGACTATGTGTCACCTTCTGATCATCCACCAATAATCGACAAAACTTTTAGCCGATGGCGAGAGCATACTTCATGGCAACGAGTTGGGTATGAAATTATTACTTATTTAAATATGAAAATAAATTCAACTAACATATTCAGCCTTTCTAGAAGGAAGAGTGTGTGCATGTGTTGATTAGTAAAAATCAAACCATAAAGGAGACTGTGAATCCCCCCAGGGGGGATGGAGTGTGGACGTTGTGTAGCCCACTTTCTTTATTTATTAATTAAATTTGAATTATGATTAAAATTTGAATTAAAAATTCACTTTTATCCTCGAAAAGGGATTGAAAGGATTACAAGACTACCGAGAGAGAAAATGGGTAAAGTATGGAGTTTTTGGTGTCCCAGGTGACCGAAACTTAATTTATGAGAAGTATGTCCTCCTCATTTTCTTAAAACCTTCCAAAAACCAGTGAGTGAATAATATTATAATGTCACAAATCAGTAAAAATAAAATAAAATTTACACTACTCAAAATGCTCGAAAATTGTGAATTTGTTTTATTGAAAAAGGCACTTTGAGAGACTAATTCGGATCTAGCTCGAAATGAAATTTTTTAAAAGGAACATAGATATTATATATATGCATAATTAAAATAATATTTCAGATATCATATATATATATATATATATATATATATATATATTAAGCATAGAGAAACATTAACCAAGAAAAGAGATTGATTTTTTAGAGAAGAAGAGAGAAATCCTCAAGCCTATGCTTGAAAAGAGTAAAGGAGAGAGGGATATGCAAAACAAAGAGGTTAAAAACAGAAAAATTGACATTGTAGAAAAGAAGTGGATACAACCGATATCCAATACCCTTCTACCTAAGATGATCTTGCAAAATCTAGACAATTTCTCATACAAACAAGGTTAATCCAATCAATCTCATCAACAAAAAAGAAAGAGAACATAAGTATAACCAACTACAGTCTGTTGCTCTTACAATATTTTGATAATTAAATTCAAATAATTAAATTGAAAAAAAATATACTTATTTAAAATAAATTGGATCTAAACACGTAATTTGAAAAAAAATAAAGCATGAGATTCAGCTGATTTCACCTCAAAATTAACCAAGTTACAAGCTCACAATGCAATTCCATGGATTAGACTCCAAATCCTTCAATATTATTAATAAAATATGTAATAACAAGAATAAAATGAGTAGTGGTTCAATGCATCCTCTTGAATGAGGTGAAATACCCTACTTTTATAGCTGAAAAACAACCCAAACCCCAAGGGGGCACAATTCCCAATGAGGCAGTGGCTCTGGTGGTTGAGAGAACATTGGGAGGAGGTTTTAATTCATGGAATTGGAGGCTTCCACCTCTTCTGAGGTATCCCACTTGGTTTGGGAAGCTTCCACCTCTTCTAACTACTTCATCCAAGTGGCAAGGCACACCCTCCATGGGGGAATGCACCCCCCTTTGATGGAGGTAAGTTGGAGCTCCTCCTTTGATGACTAAAGATGCTCCTCTATGCCCATAAATGTCCCATACAAGATCCTCAACAACCATGACACCTCAGATACAAGCCCCAAACAAGCTTCCTTCAATTTAGGAATTGGATTTTGTCCAATTTTCCCATTTATTTAACCCTCCGAGTCATTTTGGAGAGAAAATAAAAATTAATAATTGAAAATTACTAATTTGACTCTCAAAAGTGTGTTTAGGGGTTAAGTGGGGCCTTTGGGTCCAAAAACGACCATCCCCATGACCAAAGTGGTTAATTGGTCCCAATTTTATGACCTTTTGAACTTTTACAATTTAAATACACCTTATCAATGATTTTATTAAAAAAACTAAAAATTAAAATATCCTATGAAAGACTTAGCGCATGTCCATGAAAATTTGGGACTATGAATAGCATGGTATAATACATATACCCTAGGCTTTATAACCATTTTAAGACATAATCACCAATTTCACCATCCCGACTTTGGAGGATTTTGAGTAAAAAAATAAAAAAATATTGTTGACACACTTCTGTCAATAGGGGTTCACTCACTGTCGACTCCCTTTGAATCACTCTCCCTAAACACTGTCCCGAATAGGTTTTACCCTCCATCAACACCTGCAAAGCAGATGCAGTCTCACTCGAGATGTTTAAGGGAGGGTTGTGTTATGTATCTAATATTACTAGCAATTATTTTAATATTAATGTAGTATTAATTAAAACATAGGATCACACCCTTTCAATGAAACGATGTATTTTGACCTATAAAAGGTCTTCTCATCATTGTAATTAAATCATCATTCAATATTCAATTTTACTGTGGTTAATTTTCAGAATTCATGTAGGTTTTAGATTTTTAGTCCGCTTCAAGTGGTATCAGAGCAAGAACGAGGAGGAAAAATAAAGAATAAAAAAAACATAAGTTAAAAAGAAAAGTTAAAAAAAGGAAAGATAAAGTAAAACAAGCACATGGTTTTTCTTTTAAAGTAAAACAAACACATGGTTTTGCTTTCCATCTTCAACCGGGTTTTACTTTGATTTGAATTATTATAATATATTTATAATAGTTCAATTTTTTGTTTTATTATATAAAATAATAAAAGAAAGATTTTATTATATAATAATTAATTATTATTCCTTAAACCTCACCATTCTTAATAAAAGAAAATTCCTCCCTGCACAAGAAAAATGGCAGAATTGAATGAAATTAAAGAAAGAATGGTGAAATTAGAGCTTAACCAAGCCCAAGGTTCTAAAAATATTGAGGGTTTACACTCAAGACTCAACCAAATTGAAGGAGAACTACACAAAAGCAAAATCGAATTATCAGAGACTGTAAAAAAAGAAGTCAACGAAGCAGTAGCTTGGTAGATGGAAGGTGTAAAAAGAAACATCACAGTATTGTTTGAACCTGGGTTAAGAAAACTCGAGCATCATTTGGAAAACACAATTACTACATTAGTGTGCAATATGTCAAAGGAAGACCAACCATCCTCAATTTCAAGGCATCATAAGACAATTCCTCCTAAAAGAGGAATTCCACAAGGGTTCGATCATGATCTCTCTCCAAATCATGAGCAGTCACTTTCTCCTCCAAAAAGGAATGGATATCAAATGAAACCCAAGTTATAATTGTCAAAATTCAATGGAGACACAAAACGGAGCGTGGCGTGGATCAACAAGGCAGATTTTTTTTTCCATACACAATATCACAGCTGACGAGGAAATGATAAAATATGCCTCTATGCAGCTAGAAGAGTGGGCTTACAATTGGTACATGTGGTGGAAGGTTACAACACAGGAAACTAAGCGCAAGTGGAGAACATTCAAAAATTATTTCTTTAAGAGGTTTGAAGACTTAAAATAAAAAGACTTCTTCGCAAAACTTACCAGACTGCAGCAAAAAGGCGATGTCGATGAATACACCGATGAATGGGAAGCCCTAGTGACACGTGTGCCAGAAATCACAGACAGTCAACACCTCTAGACTTATGTGTACAGACTAAAACCCTATATAAGAGATGAACTAGAGCTACTAAATGTATCAACCTTGGACAAGGTGAGACGCAAGGCAACAATCATTGAAGAAAAATTTAAAAAGGCGTGGAACAAAAACCATGACAAAGATAGAAGGTCTATTCCAAATACCAAAACCGACACTAAATACTAGCCACCACATCTAATGAATGACAAAAAAACCACCTTAGAAGCCCAACGGATGAAAGAAGGAAAGTGTAAGTATTGCGGAGAGAAGTGGGACCCAAGACACAGATGTTTAAAAAAAGAGACCACCAAGAACTTATATCAATGTGAAGCAGAAGAAGAAGACAAGTCAGATAGCGATGAATCCGACATAGAAGAAACTCGTGACATCGAAAATCCCTTGTCATATTCAGAAGATGAAGAAACTCCCAAAATATCAATTGCAGCCATAACAAGAATACACCAACCACAAACATTATAATTAAAAGGGAATATAAAAAATAACAATGTTGTAGTCCTATTCGACACAGGAATCACCCATAATTTCATCAACGTAAGTGTTGCAAAGAGGCTTAACCTTTTCATATATCTAGTACCCAACATGAAAGTGATGGTAGCAGATGGAAAGAAGATCGAAAAAGTAGGGAAATGCCACAAAGTTAAGCTGCAAATACAAGACTATAACCTTGAGTCAGAATTTTATGCAGTGCCCTTAGGAGGAGTTGATGCAGTATTAGGAATTCAGTGGTTGCAAACACTAGGTACCTACTCAGCAAACCACTAAGAACACTTTATAAAGTTTAAATGGAAAGAAGAAAGATACAAATTATATGGGTTCCAACCCCCTTGCACGCAAATTGTGTCATCCCACAAAATGGAGAAGCTAATTCGAAAAGGAGCACCAACATATGTCATACAATTCCAGGAGATGGAATTATTGACTTCAAAAGTAGTTAAACAAGATCATCCAGAGATCCAAGGATTAATCCCAAAATAAAAAAAGTATTCGAAGACCTCCCCATGGAGTTACCACCATAAAGGAAGATCGAGCATGTCATCAAAATCAAGTCAGGATCCAACCCTGTCAATGTTAAACCTATGGAAATTGAACCCAGTGATAGAACAATTTTACTCACAACAATTATCAATTGTACATGCAAAATCACTCACAAAAGAGACTGAATATGGAGCTGAACACTAAACTGTATTAAATCAGTGTACAATAGCCAACCCTGTAATAACATAGGCTGCTGCATTAAATAATTACATAAGGGATTTGAATGCATGAGGAGGCAATTCGAATCTAGTCAAAAGTAGGCTTACTAAAATTAAGCAATTCCCCCATAGGTGCATAAAGTAGTTTCCAAATCAGCTAAGGAGCTCACGAATTGGAAAAATCACTTAGGAAAGCTAAAAGGTGATGGAAGGACAACTCATACATGCTTTTCATAGGAGAAAAGAGTGGAGGATGTGGAGGACAAAAAACTAGTTAATCTCACCTAGTCAAACTTTCCCAATTGCCTTAAAGCACTAAAAAGGCAGAAAAAGAAGAAGGGCGCCTAGGAGGCCAGGAATAATGCAGATTTGATTCCTTGAGGTTTCCCAAGTGCTCCATGAGTCAAAATAGGCAATTTTGACCACTATGGGTAGGTAGATGACAACTTGCATAAGGTGGAATCATGAAACTAGGCAAATAAGACAAAAATGATTAATTTAATGTCTAAGGTAGCTAACTATGGGTTGATTATTCTAACACCCCCCCTTAAGCCTGAATTATGAGTAATATATCAGAAAATTATAGGGCTTAGCAACAAGGCTTAGTCACCCTTTACATACTGCATGTCCATTTAAACAAGGAAAGAGGCAAAAACCACATGGGAAAATCCTCCCTTAAACGTGGACTGTAAAACAAAATTTGGAAATATTGTCTTCACTCATGCTTCACAGCATGATCAGCAATCCCTAGCAGTGATTTGATATTTCTGAAGGTCTTTTCACAAAAATTTTTGGTGAAGATATCAGCTACTTGTTCTGAAGATGAACAGAAGAGTAGGTGAATGGTGCCATCATGCACAAGCTCTCTGATGTAGTGCATATGGATCTCAATGTGTTTGGTTCTCTGCTTTTGAACTGGATCATTGCAGATTCGAATGGTACTATGGTTATCACAATAGATGGTAGTTGAGTACTCTGATTCGAAGCCACACTCTCCAAGTAACCCCTGCAACCATAAACATTGAGTTGCTGCATTGACAACTCCTCTGTACTCTGCTTTTGTAGATGAGAGTGAAATGGCACTTTGTTTCTTGCTTGACCAGCTGATTGGCCCTTCTGCAAGCATGAACACATATCTTGATGTGGAATTTCTATCTGTGCTATCACCTACCCAATCACTGTCAGTAAACCCAATCAAATCAAGATCAGATTTAGTTTTATAGAAGATCCCATGTGTCCTTGTTCCCTGAACAAAGTTAAGGATCCTTTTGGCTGCTTTCCAATGGATCTCATGAGGCTGATCCATGTATCTAGAAGCCACACTTACTGCATAATAAATATCAGGTCTAGTATGTGTAAGATACAACAAACATCCAATCAATTTCCTATACAATGTATTGTTTACCATAGGTGAAGAATCAGCTTCTTCAAGCTTCACTCCTGAAAGGAAAGGAGTCTTGCTTGGCTTGCAATCCTTCATTTTGAATTTGTTCAAAAAATACAAGGCATATTTGGACTGATGCACCTTGATTCCAGCTTTGGTTTGAGCAATCTCAAGCCCCAAGAATTGGCTTAAGAGCCCCAAATTTGTCATGGAGAAGGCTTGGTTCATTGCACCCTTCAGGGAAGCAATCTCATCCTTTGAGATTCCTGTAATGAGAAGGTCATCAACATATAACACAATGATCATTAATGAACCATTAATTAACTTCAAATAGACATTTGGATCTGATTTTCACTGAACAAAATTCAGTGATAGCAAGAAGCTATCAATCTTGGCATACCAAGCCCTGGGGGCTTGCTTTAGCCCATACAATGACTTTCTCAACCTACACACAAGAGATGGGTTAGTAGAAAATACTTGAGGCTGCTGCATGTATATCTCTTCATTGAGATATCCATTCAGGAAGGCACACTTTACATCCATGTGATGTACCTCCCATTGCTTTGAAGCTGGAATGGCTAAGGCTAGCCTGATGGAGTCCATCTTTGCCACTGGTGCAAAGGTCTCATTGTAATCTATGCCATGAACTTGTGAGTAGCCCTTGGCTACCAATCTGGCCCTATACTTTAGAGGTGAACCATCAGCAGCAAATTTTGTCTTATACACCCATTTACACTGAACTAGCTTCCTCCCTGGGGGAAGATCCACTAGCTCCCAAGTGTTGCTCTTCTGGAGTGAGTTGAACTCTTCCTTCATGGCTGCTTGCCATCTTGGATCTCCTCCTGCATATTCATATGTCTGAGGATCTGATTCCACCATCAGATAGCATTTCTCAGCAAACATAGGATCCTTCATGCACAGAGCACTCTCAAATTGAGATCTAGTCCTCCTAGGGTCATTGGGATTTCCAGCTAGCTCTCCTGCTGCATGAATGGTCTTGGATACCCATTTTTTCCTTGTAGGGATGTTAGGATCTACAATAAACTCATCACTATCAGACATATCAGAATCAGCATGTTCAACAATCTCTTCACTTACTTTCAGAGGATCTGGTGGTGAAGAGGCTTCTCCAACTTCCACTGCTGCTAGGGGTTCTTCTTGAAACTGAACACACCTTTCGATGAAGGATTTGTTTGTGCTCAAATTTATCAGCTTGTACCCTTTTGAATATTTAGAGTACCCAACAAATAGGCACTCTTAGCTTTGGGGCTGCAAATCCTTTCTCTTCTCTGTTGGAATTCTAGCCCAAGCCCTTGAGCCAAAAATCCTGAAATGGGTCACATCTGGCTTGTGCCCACTCCATGCTTCGAAAGGAGTCATACCATCAAGCTGTTTATGAGGAACCCTATTCTGGATATAGGCTGCACAGTTTATAGCTTCGGCCCAGTACTTTGGTGGCAAAGTTTTGGCCTCCATCATGCATGTTGCCATCTCCTTCTCTATTCTTCCTCTCAGCAACACCATTCTGCTGTGGTGTGTAAGGGATAGAATGCTACATCTGAATACCTGCATCTGCATAATAATTAATAAATTTACACTTGACATACTCACCACCATTGTCAGATCTGAGGACCTTGAGTTTCCTCCCAGACTGGTTTTCAACCAAAGCCTTAAAGACTTTGAAGAGGCCAAAAACTCCAGACTTGTGTTTCAGGAAGTGAACCCAACAATACCTGGAAAAGTCATCTATGAAATTAAATGCATATGTGGCCTGACTCATGGACATATGAGGAAATGGGCCAGCAACATCACTGTGGATCAACTCGAGCGGTGCAGAGGTTCTCTCATGACTAGCTCTCTCAAATTTATGCTCTGGGTGTTTTCCTAGGATACAACCTTGGCAGACTCCTTTGGAAAATTTTATCTTGGGGTAACCCTATGACCATCTCTTTTTCAATAAGATCAGAAAGATACTTGTAATTTAGGTGGCCAAATCTTTCATGCCAAAGCTTGCTTTCCTCATTAGCATGAATCAGAAGAGCAGAGGGGTTTGAGTAAGGTAGGAAGTGTGAGAACATGTATACCTTCGAAGTATGATTTGCAACTCCTTTTGCAATGAATTTACCACTTGAGATCTCTGTGATCTCAACTTCATTAGGGGAGAATATGACCTTCTTTGGAGACCCAGTGTGAGTCATCTGATACACTGATAAGAGGTTGGAGGCAAGACCAGGAACATACAACACATTGCTGAACTGACCATGATCAAGATCAATCCTCCCTTTGCCCAAACTTTTAGTGAGATAGTCATCTCCCAGTACTATTGGTGTACCTTTCGACATGTCAAGTGAGGAGAATGCCTCCTTGGTCGAAACCATATGTCTTGAAGCTCCAGAATCAATGATGAAACTAGGTGAGCTTGATGTGCCAACAACCAATGCATGAACTCTCTCTTTGTCTTCTGAACTTGAACCTCCTTCTCTCTTCTTGTCTAGAAGGGAGATGCCATTCTTCTCCAGGAGTTGGGTCAGCATGTCTATTTGCTTCTTCATATAGGAGCTTTCAGTGTGATTTCCCATATTACAGTATGCACACTTGCTCATTTCTCCTTTATTCTTCTTCTTCCGGTAGTTCTTCTTGGAACCTTGAGGCTCCTCTGGAGACTTGTTCTTGTCTCTCTTTTGCTCAGGTGGATTTTTAGATTTCTTTTTTCTTTTTGAATCCACCCTCGAATCTCCAGCAACCAGAGCTTGGTCTTTGGATGGTTTGATGGTGCCCATCATCACCGGTTTGTCTTGTTCTTGTGTGAGAGATTCCATGAAATCTACAAGGCTAGGCATCTTCCAGGTTCGAGCTGTCAAATTTGTGGCATAGAAGGTCGAAAAAAACACTGAATAGTCAGGGCCAAGCTTCGAGATTATGGCCAAGACCAGCTGATCATCCTTCTTTTCGATCCCACATTGTTTTAGCTGCAAAACAAGTGCTTTGAACTTGGAGAAATAGAGTTGCAGGGATTCAAAGCTATTTGGACTCAGGGAGATCAGTTCATTTTCGATTTGATGTCCCCTCATCTCATCTATCTTTCCAAAAATATCAACAAAATTCTCCCATACTTCATTCGGTGATGTTAATCCATCAAGATGGAAAATGATGTCTCTGGAAATACTCAGACACAAGAGACCATAGGCCTCATCCCTTCTGTTGTGCCATTTTATCTTCTTTGCAGCTGCATTGGACTCTGATTTTGTTGCCATAGTCACCCTATGGAGGCATTTTTCTCTCAACAGTATCTCCATCTCTGCTTTCCATTCAAAGAAGTTGAATGGAGTCAAGATGATCTTCTGAGATTGATCCATAGCTCAGAAATTGTCCCGGCTGTCAGTAGAAGGCTCCCAGTCACTGATGTTGAACCTAAAAAACAAATTTGAAGGAGATAAATCGATCTACAATGTCTCTGATACCATGTGGAAATTGAACCCAGTGATAGAACAATTTTACTCACAACAATTATCAATTGTACATGCAAAATCACTCACAAAAGAGACTGAATATGGAGCTGAACACTAAACTGTATTAACTCAGTGTAAAATAGCCAACCCTATAATAACACAGGATGCTGCATTAAATAATTACATAAGGGATTTGAATGCATGAGGAGGCAATTCGAATCTAGTCAAAAGCAGGCTTACTAAAATTAAGCAATTCCCCCATAGGTGCATAAAGTAGTTTCCAAATCAGCTAAGGAGCTCATGAATTGGCAAAAGCACTTAGGCAAGCTAAAAGGTTATGGAAGTAGAAATCATACATGCTTTTCATAGGAGAAAAGAGTGGAGGATGTGGAGGACAAAAACTAGTTAACCTCACCTAGTCAAACTTTCCCATTTGCCTTAAAGCACTAAAACAACAGAAAAAGTAGAAGGGCGCCTAGGAGGCCAGGAATAAAGCAGATTTGATTCCTTGAGGTTTCCCAAGCACTCCATGAGTCAAAATAGGAAATTTTGACCACTATGGATAGGTGGATGACAACTTGCATAAGGTGGAATCATGAAACTAGGCAAATAAGACAACAATGATTAATTTAATGTCTAAGGTAGCTAACTATGGGTTGATTATTCTAACAAAACCCTATAGGTATCCACACCACCATAAGACGGAGATTGAAAGATTAATCCGTGATTGATTGAAATGTGGAGTGATTACAAAAAGTCAAAGTCCTTATGCTGCACCAGTAGTACTGGTACAAAAGAAGGATGGATCATTTAGGCTATGCATCGATTACATAGGACTAAACAAAATAACTATTAAAGACAAATTCCCAATTCCATTTATCGATGAAATGTTGGATGAACTGCATGGCGCAAGGTACTTTTCAAAATTAGACTTAAGGTTATGATATTACCAAATTAGAGTAAGGCTAGAAGATGTGGCGAAGACAGCTTTCCGAACCCATGAGGGACATTATGAATTTAAGGTAATGCTTTTTGGGCTAACTAACGCCCCAATGACATTTCAAGCAACCATGAATAACCTATTCCAGTCATTCCTAAAGAAGTTTGTATTAGTGTTTTTTGATGACATCCTTATATACAGTAAGAAATGGAAGGATCATCTCACACACCTAGAACAGGTGCTCTCTATTTTAAAATAAAATCAGTTCTATGCCAAGATGTCCAAATGCACATTCGGTAAAGAATAAGTGAGCTATCTGGGACACATAATATCTAAAGAAGGAATCATGGTTGATCTAGAAAAAATCAAATCCGTCACAGAATGGCCCAACCCTACTAACATCTCCAAGTTAAGAGGATTCCTTGGGATAATGGGATACTATAGAAGATTCATTAGGAATTATGCACACAGAACCGCACCCTTATCCAACCTTCTAAAAAAGAATGCATTCCATTGGAATGAAGAAGCGGAAAAATGTTTTGAAGCCTTAAAAGGAATTATGTCCTCCACACCTGTATTAGCTACCCTAGAATTATCCAAACCATTCATGATAGAATGTGATGCTTCAGGTTATGGGTTGGGAGTAGTACTAATGCAAGATGAACACTCGATAGCTTTTGAGAGCAGGAAATTAAACAAGCGAGAACAATTGAAGTCTACATATGATAAGGAAATGCTGGCAATTATGCAGGCATTGGTAAAGTGGTGACAATACCTCTTAGGGAGAAAATTCATGATCCGCATAGACCATAATAGTCTTCAATACCTGCTTCAACAAAAAACATTGTCCACAGAACAACATAAGTGGATAGAAAAAATTGTTGCTTTCGACATGGAAATAATACAAAAAAAGGGAAGGAAAATGTAGTCACAAATGCACTCTCCATAAAAGATGAGGATTTTACCTCTTATTCCATCTCAGTCGCAATTCCAGAATGGCTAAATGAAATACGAAGTGAATACACCAAGGACCTAGAAACAAGCACTATAATTAAGAACTCCAACCGTGACCCCAAGTTTGAATGGAAAAACAATATTCTTTGGTATAAGGGGAGGATTTATTTGAACTCAAACTCTAAATTCAAGGTTAAAGCAATAAAAGAATCCCATGATTCACCAGCCACCGGACATGTAGGGTTCTTCAAATATTATTATAATACAAGAAGGTCATTTTTTTGGAAGGGACTACAGAAAGATATCCAGCAATATGTGGCAGAACACGACAATTGCCAGAGAAACAAAAGTGAAAATGTTTAAAACCTAGGGTTACTCCAACCCCTACACATTCCAAACTAGAAATGGGAAGAGATATCAATGGATTTGATCGATGGGTTACCTCCATCAGAAGGAAAGGACAAGATCCTTGTAGTGGTCGATCGATTAACCAAATTTTCTCACTTCATGGCAATAAAAAAATAGACACGGGAAAACAAATTGCAGAAGTATTTTGCAAAAATGTCTACAAATTGCACGACTTCCCAAAAGTCATCATCAGTGACAGAGATGCAAAATTTAATGGAAATTTTTTGAGGGAATTTTTTAAACAAATGGGTACATCACTCAATATGAGCTCAGCTTACCACCCCCAAACAGATGGTCAGACTGAAGTCATAAATAAATTCTTAGAAGCATATCTACGTTGTTTGTTAACAGATAAACAAAACCATTGGTCTCAATGGTTATACTTAGCAGAATGGTGGTACAATTCAACATACCACACCTCCGCAAAAAATGACCCCTTTCCAAGCATTATATGGGTATGAACCTCCAAATTGGAAGGAGTTAGTTCTGAACAACACTAGTGTTCCAAAAGTAAGGAATCAACTAGAGAAATCCCAAAAAACAATTGAATTACTCAAGGATAACTTAATCATGGCACAGAATCGCATGAAGCAACAAGCAGATCAACGTAGAACCGAAAGAGAATTTGAAGTAGGAGATTGGGAATTTGTAAGAATCCAACCCTATAAACATGTATCCCTTAAAAGTGGAGGGAAACACAAGTTGACCCCAAAGTTCTATGGACCGTACCAGATTATCCAAAAGATTAGTCAAGTGGCATATAAATTACAGTTACCTGATAAAATTCATATCCACAATTTCTTCCATGTATCATGTCTCAAAAAATTGTTGGGTAAACATCAAACAGTACAAATAATACTTCCTATGTTAGATGACGAAGGAAGGGTCATTTGGGAACCCGAGGCAATCATTGCAATCCAAGAAAGAAAACTCCGTTCTCGAACACTTAAGAAATATCTCGTTAAGTGGAATAATTTTCCAGATGAAGACGCATCATGGGAGATAGAACAGTTTCATCAACAATACCCGTCCTTACCCTTGCTTTGAGGACAAAGCATTATAAAATACAGTGGCGATGTTATGTATCTAATATTACGAGCAATTATTTTAATATTAATGTAGTATTAATTAAAACATAGGATCACACCCTTTCAGTGAAACAATGTATTTTGACCTATAAAAGGTCTTCTCATCATTGTAATTAAATCATCATTCAATATTCAATTTTACTGTGGTTAATTTCTGGAATTCATGTGGGTTTTAGAGTTTTAGTCCGCTTTAGGTTGCAGGAACTAATTTTTTGCAGTAGGGAAGAGGATGTGTGCACTTAGTCTCTTTCCGTTGCCATACAACTCAGAGATACAGAAAGGGTTTTTTCACTTTGGCATAAACTACTCACCATCATTCGTATCAGATCTAGTATTGCAACATTTCATTACTCAGAAAAGAGATCGACATGTAAGAACTCATTCATCATGCGAAGACTTCTCATCATTCAGAAAAGCAAAAGATTAAGAGATAAGATCACAACATATTAACCATTCATATTACATCGCACCAGATCAAATTAATTAAAAACATAGGCAATTCATCACAAGATTAGAAAACATCATAGATCGCATCGCAGATAAATATAACATAGAATTTCCAGCAACTTCCTTATTATATTAACTTTCGCAGGTCAAAATACATCTTCAAAACACATCCCTTAGTCGACAGTCTCAAACCAAAACCACAGATTACAAAACAAATCACAAAACTCAAAGATGATCTCACATTATTACCAAAGATGATCTAAAAGATGATTATGATCAAGATTCCTAAATCTGTCCATAGGCTTGTGTCTTTTCCAAGAAGGTCCACTTTAACCGAGTCTTAACTAACTTGGACCAAAATTACAACAAGTGTGACCAAGATGACAACTTGTCGACATATTTCTCTTGCGTGGGTGTTATCAACCCAAATGGCACTTCTCTATCCGAGTGCCGACTTTCCATATGTTGGTACACAAAAGGACACTATAGGATTGAAGTTTTCCTAAACACTATAGATGGGCATGACATGAGATGCATTTACCCTTTAACCAACTTGCCATTTTTATTTATATTGTGTTGATTTCCGTACACGAATATCTCCACTGAAACTCATGTACATACGTGACTAGATCCATTGACAACCGGCATACTGTACGTGACTATTCTCATTGCAACCCGCGTACAGATCTATACACAAGTTTCCCTTAAAGCAACTCGCGTGTCATACGCAGGTTGCCTATATCATTAGTCGCGTACACATCCATTCAACATTAAAAAATATAAAACATGATTAATGCAGATTAGTTGAGCCTTAATCATTAACCATCTCAACTGTCTCAACCTCCTCAACCTTCAAAACTACTCTATTTCCCAAAGTATAAATAGAGGCCTTGGGGAGGGCATTAATAAGATGAATCTTGGAGAGTAAAGTTATGCTGGTGGTATATCTTCATAAGTATTTGGAGAAGCAGAACTCAGAGTCCTTTGGTTGCAGATGAGTCCTTGTCTCAGGCGTTGGGTTGTACACTTATCTCATTCAATGATTGTTAATAAAGAGAATTCTTCTTCCAACTTTGTGTTGAGTCTCTTTCATGTATCATGATTGATAAATATATTTGATTAAGCACTATATATGTTGTTTATCTAACCTGTCATATATACATGTATGAGATTGTACTTGGAGAATTTTCTCTTTGCAGGTGAAGGAGGTGCATCCCTGAAAGCTTTGGAGAGAAGCAGAGCGGGAGAAGATAAAGCTTGGATCAACCATTGGTAATCGGGTGAGTCCAACATTTCTTCCTATTTCCTTTCTGTACTTTAAAGATGCTTGTTTGCAATTTTTAGAAGTATCTTGGTAACCCTAGACCCTAGGTTACAAGGGTGTTTATTCCTCAACAACAGAACTGGTGACTCCGCTGGGGAGCCTAGACAGCTGTGGGTTAATTCTGTAGATCAGTGCCCAGTCTTTGCCTTGATTCACTGTGTTGTGTCTTGTCTTGGTTCATATTTGTAGTGGTGCTTTCAAGTCCTTGATAATTTTTCTTTTTTTGAAAAATTTAACTCCTGTATGCGGGTTGCGCTTGCACATAGTCGCGTATAGAGTTCTGCGTACGCGGGTTGATCTATAGCACAGTTGCGTACAGTACACAGGTTTCTCTTGTACACAGTCGCGTACAAACCTGAGTAACAAAAATTTTGGGTTAGGGTTTTGCTTGTCACTGTCCTTCTATAGATTTTGTCTTGCTGAGTGGCCTTCACTATGCGCACTGCACTGTGAGTTTGATGACCTTGTTATCCATACCTTGTGCTTCCTTGTAATCCCTTGAGTCCTTATTGTTTGGATTGCCTTTTTGTTAGCAACTTGAAGTGGATTTTCCTGTTGGGTAATAGGTTTAAGTGCTAGTTTTCTGAATCAGTGATCATGGTTCCAGACACTATATATTCCATTCTATTTTCGAATAGTATTGGTTTGTCACTTGCCTTTGATTGAGTTCAGTGATTTCTATTCATTGTGCCTTCCTAAGCTAGGGTTCCAAGTCTTCCTTAGGTGGTTGATCCTTGGTTCTATGAATCTGCTTTAATTCATTTTGCTTATTTTATACAGTTAATTTATTCAAGCATACTCAAGTATTGTGCATTTAGGTGCATAGTAGTCTTTGAGAAATTTAAAAAGTGAAAAGAAAACATTAGAAAATTTTTCATTTGATTTGCATACAGTAGTTTTGTTTTCAATTTTTAAATATAATCTCAAAAATTACAAAAATATAGTCTTAGTTTTCTCTTTATTCGTTGCATTTTCATCAGTTTACATTTACAAAAAAGAAAAAGAAAAGAGAAGCTTGTTTCTTAAGTAGTGATAATTTGCTTTGGAAGTATACACCAATTGTTTTTTTACATTTCTTATCGAGTCAAAAACATCATAGTCTTTCACTTCACTTGCCTTCTGAGTAAAAAATAGCCCTTAAAATGAACGCAATAATTAAAATTTATTAGTAATTTTTGTTTTTTTAGGGCCATACACCTACTAGCTTAGGC
>LPNX010063946.1:238761-293634 GCA_001517045.1 Pseudotsuga menziesii
TCTCAAACATGAGTCAAGCACGAGGCCGCGTGGAGGCATTGGACTGAGGAGATAACCCTCTGATTCCTTGTCGAAATGTAAACCAGGGTTTTTACGCATCTGGGGATTTTGTCCTAGACAGATTTTTGGGCTTAGCTACCCTACCCATGTGTATGAATCAGGCTTGCGACTGTCCCCCCAGACTATTGGTATAGTTAAGGTAGCCTCTAGTCTCTTGACATCTAGGGTTCATACATAAGTAAACCGGAAGGCTATTTTTGGTTCACCTTGGACAGGCTTGGAAGGTAAACCTTGTTGAAAGTGTATGAGGGAGATGGGTGATTCCTCCGCTTATGCCTAAGAACCTCTTTAAGGATGCCAAGCAACTGTATTTCAACTTTCTTTAGGAAAGCATATCTTTTACCCTTGCTGATTGTTGAGACTTTAGAATTTTTCGTAGTGATTGCTCTATGGTTTATCTGTGTTTAGTCGACCTTAGGGTTTGAATTGTCAAATTTACAATCGTGGAGGACCAACCTATCATAAGGTCATGAAGGTTGCAAAACCTTCCTCCTCTTATCACATTGGAACCTCCACCTCCCCCTCAAAGGTGAAGATTGGACACAGACGGTTCATTTGAACCGATATGAGTCAGTGAAGTTCTGGGTGGACCAGAACTTAGGGTGAACCATCTTAATTTAAAAAATTTGAGATAAATAACTTGCAAGCTGCAAGTTTGCAAGGAATTTTAATACACCTCTGACTAATTTAAACAATCCTTTGATCGTTCAGGTTCGTCCTTTTGATCCACCCATGATTGGTGTCCCTGTGGACAGAATAATGTCTAGTGCAGGAGAAAGTTCTTTCATTTTCACCTCATCCATCTCGGCTGAAGGGGTGCTACCTACCTCAGTAAGTACCCCTATATCAAGCATACCTAATACGCCCTTAAATCCAACGAGTCGAGTGGTCCAACCATAAGTTCCCACAAGCCTAGCAGGTTCTTTTGGTGGTATGGTCACCGGGATTCCCAGTGTACCTACAGTTCCAACCTCCTTCACACACACTACCTAGAGTGGTTCAATAGGATCCTCGGCTTTTGTCCAAGGATTTCTTTGGAATGGGGGGCACATACCCCCATCCACTCCATACGTAGGCCCACCACCCTCTTATGTAGGGGTGTAGTTTGGGAACACTAACCCTTATGGTCAAGGTTTCCAAACCCTGGTCTCTACTCCATTCAGGAGCTCTCCCTTTTCACTTTTTAGCGAAGGGATACATGCTCCTATTTTTCAAACCCAAGTTTTGACTGGGGTAGCCAGAACCTCTTATGCTGCACGTCACACCAACAATCCAGTGGCTTATGGATGGAATCTGTTTCAAACTAACCCATCCACTTCGCAACCGGTGGCTGGGGGAAGCCCCACCTTTACATATGGGAATTTGGGGGTAAGTCTCTCTAATCCCCAAACTGGCACTTTTAGTGCTCCGATTCAACCTAAGATTTCTTTCCTGGCAACGTTAAACATGCCAAATTTGTCTAAACTTATGAACGACCCGATGAGGCATGATCCCTCCTGGCCGCCTATACCCACCAAGTTGACCTTGGACATCCCAAAATTCGAAGGAAAAGTTGGTGAAGATCCTAGGGCTCATTCCACCACTTTTAATTTATGGTGCTCTTCCAACTCACTGAATGAAGATTCAGTTTGGTTGAGGCTATTCCAAAGAACATTGACGAGTACTGCAGCAAAATGGCACATTGAGTTGCCTTCTGTTGTGTTTAGTAGTTTTTGGGAGTTGAAAAACGCATTCCTTAGCCACTTTCAGCTTCCTGTCCAATATGATTTCAGAACAGACTTGTTATCTACCTTCTGGTAGAACAAGGCTACCCATATCTCGAATCACATCCAAGAATGGAGGAGGCGGAAGAGCCTTGTTAAAGCCACTATTCCTCCTGAGTTCTTATTAGAATGGTTCCTTAAATCACTATTGCCTTATATATCTAAGGACGTATCTACTTCAAGAGTGATGAGTGAGGAAGAAGATATCCTCAGAGCCTAGCAACTAGATAAGATATATTCTTAGTTTGGGATCTTATATGAGATTATCCCTGAGGCACCGAGGCCAACACACGATGCAGAGAAACCTAAGCCTGGACCCCATGCCGATGGTGTGGTTGGGTCCATTAATTCTTCCACTATAGAATCTTTGGCCAAACAACTCCATCAGCTGTCTGTCAAACATTCTACGGCGGAGGTAGCAAAGGCTACCCCCTCACCCAAAAATGCAAATGTTTTTTCACAGACCTCTCAGAAGGGCAATCAGCAGCCCGATGGGAAAAAGAAGAGAGGAAAGAAAGGGGAGGGAAATCAAAACAAGCTGAAACCTGCAAATAATGATGATGGGGGCAAGAAAGAAAAGACAAAGGTGAAATTCCCATGCAAGTTGTGCCATGAAGATCACTTTACCCATCTTTGTCCCCTTATGGAACAAGCCCAGAAGCTGTTGAAAGCTCAACAACCGGCTATCCTGAAGGATCCGTTTCCCCCAAGGGCAGAATTCAGCTTCAGCTTCAAATGTAGCAGGGGCAGTCCAAATGCCCCTGACCCCAATTATATCAACATGGTTCGATCTTCAACTTTGCTGCAGACCAGGAATAAGAACTATGAAAAAGAGACCTCTGAGAAGGGTAAGTCTATAGGTGAAACTTCTAACCCTCTCATGATTGAGAAACCTGCCGAAACTATGCCCAAGATATCGAAAGGTGTATTTAAGAATACCTTGCATAATTCTAATGCTAGGGATGCATCCAACTACTCCGTGGTTGAAGACTTAGCCTAGAAACCTTGTGCAATGTTGGCTTTAGAGGTGTTATAGAGTTGTCCCGCTCAATGGGATGCACTCTTAGTAGCCTTAGGTAGCATGGACTCATCGAGTATCAAGGTGAAATTTCACTTGTCTGATGTCAAAATTTGCCTACCTTACCATGTAGCCTTATCGATAGATGTCATCCATGGTGGAAAGACCATTGGAAGGGAAGTTGTCGATGAGGGTGCTTCTACATGTGTTATGTCCTTGTCATGTTGGAAATCTCTTGGATCCCCAGAGTTGGTCCCATCAAACACCCTGCTTACTGCTTTCGACGGAAGGTCATTCTATCTGCATGGTATCCTACCAGCTTTTGAAATTAAGCTGGCAGGGAAAGCAGTGTCTGTTGAGGTGGAGGTGATTGATGCACCTTTGGACTATAATTTTCTCTTGGGAAGAAGCTGGAATTATGCCATGTCTTCTATGCATCGGTCGTCTTTCAGGTGGTAGTGTTTCCACACGAAGGGAAGTTGGTTACTGTTGAACAACTCAATTTTACTCGAAAATGCCGCATGGAATCTAATGATTCCACTGTGCCATTGGTTGATCAGGTCAAACCTGCTGCACAGAGCTTAGGGGATGGAATGTATGCATCATTGATGGGCACATTTGATCTTCCATCTACAATTAACTATATAGGTTCTACTAGTGTGGGGAAGTCCATAGCCACGGTTGTTGATAGGAATGATCCTTGGGTTCTCCCTTCCCACCATGAAGCTAAAGTGCCCTTATCGGCAGTGGAAGTAGCTTATCAAGCTATCACACAAACCACTATTGATCCCATTCTAGTTCCACTCTTAGTCTCAGAGGAATTGGAAGAAGTCTATTTGCCTACTTGGGAAGACAACTCTTTGCATTCGACAGATTGTTTAGATATTGTTTTACCTTCTGATGAAGCCATTCTGCAAGCCATGTGTGGATGAGATAAGATCTGTGAAGATCTTCATCATTGATCCTATTTTCTTCCAGAGCTAAGCAAGATAGAGAATCAAGAGTTTCATGTGAGACTGACAGATGATGTTGATACGCCCGTTAATCCCTTACCTAAGGAAGGAATGTTTGCTGAGGGGAATATGGAAAATATTTATGCTACCATCCCTATCAACATCTCTGTAAATCCCATTGTTGTGGAAAATATACATATCGACACAAACTGCTCTCCTGAGGAGATTTCCATCTATACCGCCTTGTTTAAGGAATTCCGTGACGCTTTTTCTTGGTCATATGAGGAGATGTCAGGCATTGATCCATCTATAGTCAAGCATGAGATCCGAACATACCCTAACACTAAAACCATTTGGCAAAAGTTGAGACCTGTTAACCCGCGTAAAGTGGCGGTAGTGAAGGCTGAAGTGGAAAAACTGTTGAAAGCCAGTTTTATTTATCCCATAGCTTTGACGGAATGGGTATCCAACCCTGTTCCTCTTGATAAGAATCAAGGGACCATACGCATCTGTATTGACTTCATAGATTTAAACAAAGACTGTCCTATGGACAACTATCCCGCGCCATTTATAAGCCAAATTATTGATGCTTGTGCGAGAAGTGAAGTTTTTTCGTTTATGGATGGTTTCTCCGAATATAATCACATTCAAATAAAACTGAAAGACCAACATAAAACTGCTTTCATTTGTCCTTGGGGTACCTTTGCGTACAAAAAAATTCCCTTTGGATTGAAAAATGTTGGGGCAACCTTTCATCGAGCAATGAATTTTTCCTTTCATGATATTAAATCCATTATCGAACCCTACCTTGATGATTTGCCTGCACATTCTCATAAGAGGATTGACCTTCCAGATCACCTGCGTTTGATATTTGAATGATGCAGATACTATAAAATCTACTTGAATCCCCACAAGTGTGTGTTCTGTGTCGAGTCAGGGAGACTGCTCAGATTCATTATTTCTAATAGAGGCATTTAGGTGGATCCGTTAAAAGTTGAGGCCATCATAAATCTCCCTCCTCCTCGTTCTATCAGGAAACTTCAGATCCTGCAGGGAAAGTCCAATTTCCTTCGACATTTCATTGTAAACTATGCCAATATTACTAAGGGTTTCATGCGCCTATTAAAATAGGACACCCCATTTGTATGGGACGAAACTGCACAACTCGCATTCAAGGTATTGAAAAAATCTTTGTTGTTGGCACCATTATTGCGTTCGCCAGATTACTCTAGGGATTTTATATTGTATCTGGCCGTGTCTGAGTCGACCATAGGGGTAGTCCTAGTCCAGGAGGACGATAAGCTCTAAGAGCATGTCATTTACTATCTCAGCCGTGCTTTAGCCAGACCTGAACTGAGTTACTCCCATGTCGATAAGTTGGCCTTAGTAGCTGTTTATTTTGTTCAGAGGTTATGTCACTAGATCTTACTAAGGACTACAATGGTAGTGGAAGATGTCAATCCTTTTCAATATGTTTTGTCCCGATGGATAGTTGGAGGCAAATTCAACAAATGGATAGTCATTATCGAAGAGTTTGACTTGGATTTTTAGTTCGCCAAATCCAAAAAATCCTTATTTTTTGTTGAGCTTATTGCAAAATTTCCAGTAGATGAAGATGCAGCTATTCAAGAAGACTCATTCCCAGATGAGCACATCTTTTTGATTTCCACCTCTAATCCCTAGTATGGAGATATACTTATCTATCACCAGACTTTGAAGTATTCTGCAGCTTTCTCGCAGGAAGAACGACGTAAACTACGCCTACATGCCAAGAACTACCTCATCATAGGAGATACTTTATACCGTAGGGGGGTAGATTCTATTTTTCGTTGATGTCTGACCCACGAGGAAGAAGATATTGTCCTAAATGATGCCCATAGTGGAGCGTGTGGGGGTCATTTATCTGGGTTAGCAACGGCCCAGAAGATATTACGTGCCGGTTATTTCTGGCCCACGATCTTTGAGGATTGTGTGGAAGCCATGAAGCGCTATCATCCTTGTCAGCTTTACACCAGAAAGATGCGGTCACATCCCACTCTGTTATTTCCCATTATCTTGGTGGGCCCATTCATGAAATGGGGGATTGATTACGTGACATGTAACCCAACCTCGGCTCGGGGGCACAAATATATCATTGTCGTTGTGGACTATTTTACAAAATGGGCAAAGGCAATGCCCACCTTTAGAGCTGACGGGAAAATTTCAGCTTTTTTCATGTTCAATCAAATTATAGCACGATTCAATATACCCAAGGTGATTGTCACTGACCATGGAAATCATTTTCAAAATAGCATGATGACGGAACTAACCACTATGCTATGATTTAGACAAGAACATTCATCCTCGTTCTATCCTCAAGCCAATGGTCAGGTCGAGGCTATTAATAAAACTTTGAAAACTATCCTCAAACGTACTATTAATGCAGCCATTTCAAACTGGCATATCATGTTGCACCCTGCCCTTTGGGCGTATCGAACCAATGTAAAAACTGCTACGTGTTTCTCTCCCTTCCAACTCGTCCATGGAGTGAAAGTTGTTACCCCGATTGAATGTGAAATCCTGTCTTTAAAAATTGCTATTCATGTGTTACCAGATATGACTGAGCTTGAAGAACGTCTATTACATTTAGAACACCTTGATGAATAGTATAGAGATGCGCTGACAGCAAACCAAGCTCATAAAAATAAGGTCAAAATCCAATATGATAAATCGATCAAGCCTCGAATTTTCTCTCAGGGGGAACTCGTTTTGCTCTGGGACCAAGACAAGGAACCCCTGGGGGCAGGAAAGTTTAGGTCTATGTGGTTAGGAGCTTATATCGTGTCGAAAGTGTTAAAGAAAGGCGCATATGAATTGATAGATTTCGAGGGAAACAAGCTGGCTGAGCCTAGAAATGGGCTCTACCTGAAAAAGTACTATGCTTAGGCTTAGCACTTTTTCTTGTATTTTACTGTATGTGTTTTTATGTACACTAGTTCATCGGTTTATGTTTTTTATACCATCTGCTAGTTGTTTCAAATGTCTTCCGAGAGGTTTGTAGGTTTCGCTGATGGCGCCAGTCGCCACACTTTTAATTTAGCTTCGGCTACATGGGTTATTTATTTTCCCTCAGGACAGCTAGTTGCCTCAGGAGGTGCTTACTTAGGTCCTGCTTCCAATAATGTGGCTGAATATAGGGCTGTCATTGAGCTTCTATGGGAGGCTTTGTCACGTGGTATCATTCAGCTAGAATTCCAACTGGACTCTCAACTGGTTGTTTCCTATCTCAATCGGGATTATTAGGTGCGGAACCCTATTCTATTGTGTCATTTTATGCAAGTTAGGTTATTGGAAAGAAATTTTGAGTTCATTACATTCAATCATATTCCAAGGAATCAAAATTCATTAACTGATGCATACGCTAATTNACTTTCCATAAAAGTATACAGCAAACACATAAAAAACATTTGTAAATAAACCGACAATATATATATGTGTGTGTGTGTGTGTGTGTGTGTATGTGTGTGTGTGTGTGTGAATATATGTTTATATAGATAGGTCGAGTCTCAGATCCTCAGATCCATTCATAACTGTATAATATACAAAAAATATACAAAATATGGATCAAAGTCCATCAAATGCTCCTATATCTAAGCTAGACCACCGTGGTCCCCCCGGTCACCCTGTACTCTGGCTTCTTCAACCTCCTCAGCTTCAACAGCCTCAATAGAATCTATGTATACCAATACTGCTCTGGCTACCCACCTCAAAAGGCGTATCCAGATAGGTGGTACACCAACCATGAACTCCTGCATGATGGCTGGGATGTGATCAATCCATAAGGTGGGTACTCTCTAGGTAAGCCTGGCCAGCTTCCCCTATAGAACCCTAATCATCCCCTAGTCTTCTCCCAAGATAGGACGCACATACATGTATGGATTCCCTTTAGGGCGGACTGGTCCAATATCTGCATCTTAAAATTTTTAAAGGATTCGAACTCTTATACATATGTATATATCTCTATATTTTAAAATTCATAAAAATTTGAAAATTAAAAAATAAAAAAATTACCTAACTCTCCCCATGCTCCTCTTGGAGGGAGGATGAGGTCTGGATCACCACGGAAGTCCATTATAGCATATGGAAATTGCTCCAATGTTGGCAACTGTCACTCCCACCAAAAGTAGAAGTCGTCATCATAAACACTCTGCACTGAGCCACCACCTCCCTGGCGGAGGAAGATATCTCCCCATCTACTTAGCCTAGGTTGACGAGGAGAACGAACTGGCAAGGGTACTATAGGGCTCAATCTCGGCACTCTCTCAAAGAAGAAGGCTACTAGTATGCTAGAATATCCAAAATTCTTCCTCCTGCCTCTCTTGCAATCAGAGAATTGTTTTCTCATAATCAGGATCACTCCTGAGCACCAGTCATATAGGTCTCCCTGCATACAATCCACTGCTAGTCTCATCTGGTTCCGTGTTGCAAGGTGAAGTGAAGATGACCCTGCAACCCTCACTATAGTACTTGTCAATACTTGTAGAGGAATATCACGTATGTGCACAATAGGGATGCAGCTACCCCTCTTTTGTGTGCCTGGTGCGTAGTATATATCAATATAGTTCTAGACACTTAGAGGGTCACTGCCTCTGCTAGTGCCTTCCAAGTTTACTGGAGCTCCCCATCATGATAGACCAGCAATGAAATAGACATCCTCTGAAGTAATATCTAAGGACTCACCTTGAAGGTCAAACATGCCCAAGTCATGATCCCAATAATTTATCAGGAACTCTAAGAGGCGGACATTGGCCTGCATAGGTGAGGTACAAAAAAAATTTAACAACCCACTTGAACGTAAAACATTCACGGTAGGGGCATCTTGGAGTGCTTCTTGGTCCATATCTTCATGTTTGCGCTCCCTCCACTCAAGCACCATCTTTCAACCTGGTAAACAAGCAATTGCAAACCTTTATTTTCATATAAAATTTTGAAATTCTGACCCTATATGCTTCTTTCCACCTCACGCAGCGTACGTGAATGTCTATTAAGGCAGGTCGCGTACTATACGCAACTGTCCTTTGGGAAACCCATGTACAAAATGCATGTACGCGAATTTCAATATAGAAAACCCATGTACACAGCATTGCTTTGTTGAGGATGCTTAAAAACATGAAATTAGGGCTTAAATTTGATAATTTCTTGGATCAAATTGAAGAGCATGGAGTGTAGTATTACCTGACACTTGCGGATTCGGAAATGGTCCACCGGATTGTCCACACCGAGCAATTGAAGGTAGAGGTGAAAACTTGTCTTTTATGGCCAAATATCCAAATGGTGAGTTTTTATTTATGTTTTGAACTATTTATAGAAAATTTATTTTTCAAGTGGGTTTTTTCCCTATACTTCATAATTTATAAAACTAACACCATATCTTTTTTGCCTTGTAACAGGTTTATCATCATTTTAAGGTGTTTTTTGCTCATATAGGATGGTTTTTTGTCGTTTCACTTGCATTATGCATTTATACCTACTCCATCTTAAACCTAGCAATTAACATTCTGACCATGGACTATGGTATTTTTATCCATTAGCTCCTTGTCTTTACCATTGTTCTTCTGTGGATAGGGATTTCCTCTCATGAGTATCCCCATTTAGAACCTATTTTGTCTTTCGATACTCATGCTGTAGCTATCTTAGGTACAGGGGAATATTTTTAGCTATTTTTCACGCCAAATTGAGCCTCATTTTGGTCTCTTTTTACAAGCTATCCCTTTATAGGACTCCCCACCCTTATAGAGTTTCTTTAGGCCCAGGTCCGACTCCTTAAAATAGACTTGACTGCTAAGTTAACTTGTCCATTCAATCTCATTAAGAATACATGAATGGGCATCCACATTGGTGGTAGGTTATCTCTTTATCGAACCATGTGGAATAATACGAGAAAGGATCACTCTATTTTCTTCGGAATTGAGAAGAGTATTCTCAGGTACAGGTTTATCACTTTTCTGGACCCGAGGGACTAAATTTACGGAAAAGGAACACCCGGTATTAGCTCAGTTTTCTCTTTTTCATGCTCTGGACCTAAACATGAAAAAGATTCCAAGTGTACTTTATGTCTTTGTCATGCTCGTTAAACACTAAGAACAAAGCATCGAGTTTATTGCTGTAAGCCCCATTTCTCATACTCAAATGGATCTTTTCAAGTGATCTTGCTTTCCTTCACACTCATAAAACTCAAGCTATATGTTGCTCTCGAAGGAGCATTGGGTAGGTGGTAATTTAACCTTTTTTGGACCTCCCTGACTAAGTGCGAAAAAGGTTCACCTTTTCTTCTATGGAAGTTAAGAGAGTTCTTCTGTGGTATGTTTTATAATTTTTCGGCCTTAGGAGACTAAATTGGACAAAAAAGCACCCCCCTGGAGTCTTCTTCGGAGTTTTTAGACTATCTAAACATGAAAACACCAATTGAGCATGTACTAGTTCAGGCTCATAAAATCCACGAATCAGTGACACTATCAAGCATTATTCCCTCTTCTCTTCAAGCTTGTCAAAAAATGAAGAGAGACTCGAGTTGACTTTCCTGGACTCGTTAAAATTCAAGAGGGAAGGTAAGGAAGAAGTTTTCTTTTGGTTTTCAGTTAGTGGTAGCATTTCATCCTTGAACATAGCACTCTCTGTTTTTTCCGATACTCATGTCTCAGTGTTCACTTTCAGTTCAACTGTTACTTCGAGTTTCTTACTCTTGTCAGTTCTACCTGGGGAATCTGATCATGTCTCCTACATGACAAATAAGTCTAGTTGTTCTATTTGTAAAGTTAAAAGCTGCCTTGGGTCATCTCTGTGTTGTGCTCACTGTTCAAGGACTTAACCCAGTATCTAATCTATATCTTAATCCCATCATTGTCGTATCTATTATCACTTGTGTCTCCCTTCCTTTACCCAGTTCCTAGTCACTCTTGTGATTCGTTGGAGGATCTATTGCCTTCCTCATCACAGTATGGTTTTGCATCAACACTTCCTGATGACGAAGACCTAGATTTTTGACGATCGTACCGCAGGATTCACTTTCATTATTGGTGAATTCCTTTGCTTTAGTTGTTGATTATCACCTATTGATTGAAAATCTGTTGAATCCGCTCCATGTTCGACTTCAACTTACATCTATTCACATGGCTTGGATTGTACTGGTTCTTTGGGATTTGTTTATGAATAACTTAGTTCCTATCTATGGACTAAGTTGCACAAGATTATGTTGTACCTATTTACACAGCTTCCAGATCTTTGAAGATTCATCATTATTGTATATTGTGGCTTCGATCCACCTTTGTAATATACGTGGTCTTATACTCGTACTATATGATGTACTCAAATATTGTAAAGGAGCTAGTGTTCCAGTATATTGAACATAGCATCCTCAGATATGACTTTGTATATGACGTTATTATGTATTTGTTTCAGGTACTACCTCTGCTCCATTGGACTTCTGAGTTCTCCAAAGATAATGATTATAATGTATTTTGGCCATCGCTTCCCTCTGACCTCACACATTAGGGGGCATCTGTTATCAACCCAAATGGAACTTCTCCATTCGAGTGCTGAATTTCCATATGTTGGTACACGAAAGGACACTATAGGATTGAAGTTTGCCTAAAAACTATAGATGGGCATGACATGAGATGCATTTACCCTTTAACCAGCTTGCCATTTTAATTTTCTATGTGTTGATTTCCGTATGCAACTATCTCCACTTAAACTCGCGTACATACATGACTATATTTGTTGACAACCCTTGTACTGTATGCGACTATTCTCATTGCAACCTGCATACAGATCTGTACGCGAGTTTCCCTTAAAGAAACTCGTGTGTCATACGCGGATTGCCTATATCAATAGTCACGTACACATCCATTCGACATTAAAAAATATAAAACATGATTAATGCAGATTAGTTGAGCCTTAATCATTAACCATCTCAACTGTCTCAACCTCCTCAACCTTTGAAACTACTCTATTTCCCAAAGTAAAAATAGAGGCCTTGGGGAGGGCATTAATAAGAGTAATCTTGGAGAACAAAGTTATGCTGGTGGTATATCTTCCAAAGTATTTGGAGCAGCAAAAATCAGAGTCCTTTGGCTGCAGAGGAGTCCTTGTCTCAGGCGTTGGGTTGTACACTTATCTCATTCACTAATTGTTAATAAAGAGAATTCTTCTTCCAACTTTGCATTGAGTCTCTTTCATGTATCATGATTGATAAATATATTTGATTAAGCACTATATATGTTGTTTATCTAACCTATCAGATATACATGTATAAGATTGTACTTGGAGAATTTTCTCTTTGCAGGTGAAGGAGGTGCATCCTTGAAAGCTTTGGAGAGAAGCAGAGCGGTAGAAGATAAAGCTTGGATCAATCGTCGGTAATCGGGTGAGTCCAACATTTCTTCCTATTTCCTTTCTATACTTTAATGCTGATTGTATGCAAGTTTTAGAAGTACGTTGGTAACCCTAGACCCTAGGTTACAAGGGTGTTTATTCCTGAATAACAGCAGGTTGAATTGCATCCTGTCAATATATTTATTCATGTTGCACCATGTACACTTGATCCCTTTCCAACATGCCCCCACTACAAACTTGTGGCTCATCCTCAAGCCACATCAACTAGATATCATTTGTGCACTGATCTTGACCTTGAAGTCTTCATATTCCTTCTTGACTTCTTCGAGTGCTTCCTTGGTCTGTGTGTTGACTGCTGCGATATCTTCCATGTCCTGCTAAGTAGGATGATCTATAATTTTTGTTTTCACCTACGTACGTGCCTCTTAATTGTTGGAGAATGCATCCAAATCCTTAAGTGCCAAGTGTTCGCTAAGGTCTTGTAACTCATAAAATTGTGTAGTGCGGCATTGGTGCCTTTATCGCCCTTTGATGGCTAGTTGGTTGAGTGCCTTCAATTCTGCTGCCTTGGTGACATGTACAACTAGGGGAACCATTTTCAAGGATGCCTACATCACTGCTAGTTGTTCCTCTACCTCATGAAGTTGTGACTTAGTTATTGTAATTTCTCATCTTGGACCACGTTCATCCAAAACTTTGTGGTCGCTTTCGCCGTTTTCTCACAATCTTCAAGATGAGATGTCATTGTTGGAATATTGGACAATACTAAGAGGGGGGTGAATCAGTATTCATAACGTTTAACAATTTAAAATACTTTTGATTTATTCATTAACACACATGATTAATAAGAACACATAGAACATAAATTTATCGTGGAAGCCCAATTGGGTAAACCACCAATACTTCCTATTACTCCAAAATTATATTTTACAAATAGTTTTTTCCTGCTACTACAGACAAGGATGGTACTACATGCTATTTTACAGCAACCAGTGGAATGAGGATACGACTCCCTATTTTATTAGCTGCTGTTGAAAGATGCTACGACACCCTATTTACCAGCTACAACTGGAAGGAGTCTACGACCCCCCTGTATCCCTATTTCCTGCCCTAGCGCCTCCCTACCTCCCTTATATGATAATTTGATCTCTAATTGTACTATATCGATCGATCTGTCAAATGAATGTACAGAGACATGTATTTGAAGGTTTAAACCATTTTTTATATACCCTCAAACATATCTCTTCATTCAATAGTCACGTATCTTCATCGTGACTCTTCACTGACAAATAAACTAATTCGAAATTACTTCTATGTTTATCATTTTAAATCTGTTTAATTTATAAGTTTTGACCTTCCATAGTTTCCTTTTTGCAACTTCCTTTCCACAAAAAACTCTCCACAACAGATCTTTTCCGCATTGACCTTTTTGTATTTACTTGTCCGCAATTAGATTTCTACAATTTCCTTTCCAAAACGATATTTCCATAATTTGTGGGAACTCATTCCTTCCGCGATAGCGGATTGCAGATATGCACTTTGACTCTTCTCGAAAATTTCTTCCGCAATTATCTTTCCGCAACAATCTTTCCGTAATCGAAAACTTATTCCTTCCACAATTGTAGATTACTGATTGTGGGTATACATTTCGACTTTCCTTGAAAATTGCTTCCGCAATTATCTTTCCGCAACTACCTTTCCACAATCGAAAACTCCTTTCTTCTGAAATTGTGGATTGCGGTTTGCGGGTCTGTATTTCAATTTTTCTCGAAATTGCTTTCGCATTTTTTCTTTCGCACTAATTCTTCCTCTCTTTATGGATTGTGTATTGTGGATACCTTCCACATTGCGGATTGCAGCCTCCTTCTACATTGCGAATTGCGTATTGTGGATACCTTCCACATTGCGGATTGAAGCTTCCTTCTGCATTGCAGATTGTGGATTGCATATGTGCCTCCCAACTTTTTTAAAATGGGCTTCCAAAAATCTCTTTCCACAACTCCTATGAACCGTCGATCGCTTTGCAGAATCCTCCTCATCTGTTGATCAGTTTAACAGTCATGGAACTTCACTTTGATGCTCCAAAATGTTATCTTCCACACACATTTACCTTGCTGATTCTTTCCCTGTTGTCGAACTATTTTCTTGATACGATCTTAGCCATCATAACCTGAGCTAAATAAGGTGACTGCAACACTAGGACTCTATGTTGATTGATTAGAATATTGATCAATCAAGTTCAATCAGACTTCATGTGACTTGATCCCCTCGCTGGATCCTTTCATGTGTCTTTCCATCCTTATCACATATTCCATTTCTTATACCTTTGTTATTATCAAGATCTATTTACATCAATGACAATTATTTCCAACACTCTCCCTCGTTGGCATTGATGGCAATATCTAAAAATTCTCCCCCTTTGATAACAATGATAAAGGTTTTCTTTTGACAGCTCCCCTTGCCCACATATCTCCCCCTGACATGATGCTTTTTCTTCCTCTTCCTCTCTTTATTGTAAGGAGATTACTCCCAACTTATGTCTAAGATGCTCAAATGCTTCTTTGGGAATTGGCTTAGTGAATATATCATCAATCTATTCCTTCGTATCAATATACTCCAATTTGACCATTTTTTGTGATACTTTCTCTCTTAAAAATGATACTTGACCAGGATATGTTTTGTTTTAGAGTGCATAACAGGATTTTTGGATATGTTTATAGCACTTGTATTGTCACATTGTATAATAAAGGGGTCTTCATATTTTACAAGTCTTCCAATGTCTACTTCATCCAAATAACTTGGGTACAACATGATGCAACAACAATATACTTAGCTTTTGCTGTAGACAGTGAAATGGAGGACGACTTTTTGCTTAGCCATGACACCAAAGAATCTTCTAGATAGAATGCTTCTCCACTAGTGATTTTTCTATCATCAATACTTTCTTCCCAATCTGCATCAGTAAATTCTCTTAGAGTGAAGCTATAACTTTTTGGATACCATATTCCATAATCAACGGTTCCTTTTAGATATCTAAAAATTCTCTTTACTGCAGCCACATGTGTTTCTTTTGGGGCTGATTGGAATATGGAAACCACGCCTACATCCTGCATTGCATCTGGTCTTGTAGATGTTAAATATAATAGACTTCCAATCATTGACCTATAGATAGTATGATCTACTTCTAAAGATACATCATCCTTGCTCAATTTACAACCTGTGACCATAGGAGTACTAACAGGTTTGGATTCTTCCATTTTGAATTTTTTCAACATTTCTTTGATATACTTTGTTTGAGAGATGAAGGTCCCTTTTTTCAATTGAGATACCTGTAATCCTAGAAATAATGTTAGGTCTCCTAACATTGAAATCTCAAATTATTTCTTCATTTCTGAAGCAAAGTTTACACTTAGAATTTGTAGATCACTTCCAAATATGATATCATCTACGTAGACTACAATAATTATCATATTTTTTTTTCAAATTTTATGTATATATTATTTTAAGTGGCCTCCCTTATATATCCTTGTCATTTTAAATAATTGTCAAGCCCTGAGAACAATGTTCTTGGATCTTGTTTAAGACCATAGAGTGCCTTATTAAGTTTTCAAACATGATTTTGATTTTCTGATAAGAGAAAACCTTCAGGTTTCTCAACATAGACTTCTTCTTCAAGTTCTCCATTAAGAAAATCATATTTTACATCCATCTAATATAATCTGAATTTTTGTAACATGAAAATGCCAAGAACATTCTGATTGCTTCAAGTCTTGCTACATATGCAAAGGTTTATTCAAAATCAATACCTCCCACTTGAGCATATCCTTTACATACGAACCTTGCTTCATTTCTTATCACTTTTCCATTTTCATTTAACTTGTTTTTGAAGACCCACATGGTTCCCACAATATTCTTGTTTGCGGGTCTTGGAACTAGTTCCCAAGTTTGGTTTTTCTCAATTTGATCCAACTCTTTGTTCATGGATTTGATCCAATCATCTTTTTTTCCATCTTCTGAAAAGTTCCTAGGTTCCACCACTGATAGTAAGGATTGTTCATTAAATAGTAGTTTCCTTCTTGTACTGACTCCAATATCTTTGTCACCTATGATTTGTGTCTTAGGATGATCTTTTTGTATTCTCCTAGATGGAGATTTTTTATCATATCTTGGAGAGTCTTCACCTCCACTTTCCTGTGAGCCTTCTTTTTCTACTATTTCTTATTCTTCTTCAAGAGAATCCTCCTCTTTGGAACTTTCTTCTTTTTGTTTATCATTTATTTCTTCATCAACAATTTCTTCAACATCCTCACTTACTTCGATCTGTTACATTTTCACTTTCTATAATCTTGTGAGACTTTAGATTGTAACATATGTATGCCCTTTTTGTTGAAGAATATCCAAGAAATTTTCCTTTATCCGTTATAGAATCAAACTTTCCTAGATTATCATCTTCTGTTTTATGTAACAAATAATTCCAAAAACTCTAAAATATTCAACTGAAGTTGGTATCCCAAACCATAGCTCATAAGGAGTCTTGTTACTATTTACTCTGATTTGTCCTTTGTTTTGTATATAAATAGTTGTATATACTACTTCTCTCCAATATCCATTAGGAAGTTTTTCTTCATTAAGCATAGCTCTAGTTTCTTCCTGAACTTCCCTATTCTTTCTCTCAAATACTCCATTTTGATAAGGTGATTTTTCTGTTGAAAACTGCCTCTTGATTCCATGAATTTCACAAAACTCATTGAATTCATTTGAGGTGAACTCTCCGCCATTATCTAATCTTAGACATTTAATCTTGTGATTTGCTTGATTCTCAACAAGTGATTTGAAGGATTTAAATTTTATTAAGGATTCTGATTTTTCTTTAAGAAATGTCACCCAACTCATCCTTGTATAATCATTGATTAATAACATAATGTAATATTCACCTTGAAAGATTTTAGTCCTTGTTGGTCCACAAAGATTAGTGTGAATTATTTCTAATGGCTAAGAGGCTGTATGTTCTTTGATTTTGAAGCTTGTTCTCATTTTTTCCCATGAATACAGTGTGGACAAACATGATTTGATGGTTTTATAATATTTGGAAGGTTTCTTACAACTCCCTTCTGACTATTTTTTACAATATTGTCAAAGTTCAGGGTGCCCCATCCTTCTATTCCATAGCAAACTTCCATCAATTTGGATCATATAATATTGTTCTTCATTTTCTAGAATATACACATTGCTTGGAATTCTCACAACAATTCCAACAAGTTTTCCTGAATCTTTTCTTCTTACTTCACACTTCTTGGAATCAAATATACATGTGTCCTTGATCACATGTTTGGATCACACTAAAAATATTAGGTTTTAAATTCTCTACAAGAAGAACATTTTTCAGCTTTCATATTGTCTCTAATAACCAATGTACCCTTCCCAATTATTTTAGAGGATAGATTATCTCCAAAGGTGACTTTTCCTTTTTGCTTCCTTTTTAGACTTAGGAACTTAGTTGGGTCACCTTTCATGTGTTTTGAGCATCCACTCTCCATATGCCATAGATTTTGTTTTTCTATAGCACATAGAGCTAATGAACATTCCACATCATTCTTATTTTTCCAAGATATCCCTTCTTCTTTTCCTTGAGACTTTGAGGCGTCATCCATATGAATTACTAGATTACATTTTCTAGCATTGTGTCCTTAATAACCACATTTGTAGGACACTTAGGATTTCATCTAAAGTCATAGAGTTGTTTTCAAACTTTGATTTGATAGATTATTCATCTGGTTTCTTTCGAAGGTGCATAATGTCTTCTTCAAGCCTTTCAGATTCTTGTATCCTCTTTTTGAGCTGTTGAACTAGATTGTTTTCAACCCTTTTGACTCCTAGAACCTGATTTTTAATTCAGCACTCATTCTTTCTGCATCATTGTTTTTCTCTTCAAATTATATCATGTGAGTTTTTTTATTTTTTATACATTATTTTATACTTCTCTAATTCTTCATGAGCATTTATAAGTTCTGCTTCATGATCTACCACATCTTCTATTTGTTCTTCAGGGATTTTTCTTTCGAAACCCATGAATAAGACTTCAACATCTTCACTTATTTCATCATCTTCGTTGTATTCTTGTATATGGTCTTATTATTTTGATATTTCTTATGAGAACAAGGTTATTCATCATCGCTATCCTCTTGTTTTGGGTAAGGACACTTTCTAGAAAAATGTCCAATCCTTCCATAGTTAAGACATTTCAAGGGTGTCTTCCCTTTGTACTTGTTAGTGCCTCTCTCGCATTTCTTGTTGAAGAGAGCTTCCTCATCATCTAGGTCCTTACATTGGATCTTGGATACGGCTTTAAAGGCTGCTTCCTTATTTGATGATCCATTTTATCATGTTCTCATCTCATATCTAGTGAATATCCCATGTATTTCATCTATTGTCATAAGTTTAATATCATCTAGTTTTTCTAAATAGGACACCTTTGAATCATACTTCATTGGCAAGGTTCTTAGTACCTTGTCGACTATGTCTTTCTCTTTTATTTCTCCTCCAATGCCTCTAATGGCATTAACAATTTCATCTACTCTTAGAAGATATTCTGCAATATTTTCCTCCTCTTTCATTTTTAGGTTTTGAAACTGTCCTTTGTAGGTATGAAGTTTGGATTCCTTAACTTTGTGCACTACTTCATAGACACATTTTAGTTTTTCCCAGGCATGTTTGGATGTTTTTCATTGCATGAATTTTACAAGCACTGAATGTGTTAAACCACTCAAAATTGCATTTAGATATTTTGCATTGGCCTCATATTTGCTTAGTTCTCCTTCGTTTATAGGTGTGTCATATGGTATTTTATATTCTATTTCAACAGTCCTCCAAACTTTGTATCCAAGAGCCAGTACATGGCACTTCATTCTTACACTCCAATATGCATAATTATCTCTAGTAAATAAAGGAGGTATGTTGGTGGCTAACCCTTGTTGATCCATAGTGATTTTTAATAGGATATTCCTGCCAGTGATTAAGTTGTAGTGAAGGAACCTCGCTATGACACCAATTGTTGGAATATTGGACAATACTGAGGGGGGGGGGTGGTGAATTAGTACTAATAAATTTTAACAATTTCAACTACTTTTAATTTATTCATTAACACACATGATCAACAAGAACACACAGAACATGAATTTATTGTGGAAGCCCAATTTGGTAAACCACCAATACTTCCTATTACTGCAAAATTATATTTTACCAATAGTTTTTCCTGCTGCTACAAACAAGGATGGTACTACACCCTATTTACCACCAACTACTGGAAGGAGGCTATGACCCCTTGTTGGAGACATTTACCACCATACACACTCATTTTGGTCAATTTGGCCTAGTTAAACCATATCCTAAGTTTTATTGACTTAATTGACATCAGAGGAGCACTATATGACATCATCATGAGCACACCCATGCCTACCTTCAGTCAAGGAGTCTAACTAAGACTTCTCCTTCATTCAGGGAGGCTAACTAGAGCACTCCAGGGGTGATCTGAGTGTCATAAATGCAATTTATTGCTAAACGATGGTTATAATAAGTTAAACAGAGCAGTGAAGGAGACTCCCTCATTAAATTAATTATTTAATGATTATTTAATGAACTGGAGTCAACAGGGGTGCCTCTAACCACTTCTGATGGTCAGTTACACTTCAATTAACCTCATCGGGGTTCATTGGAGTCATTGATGCGCTACCACTTGTTGGTTGGATTGAAGTGACATGTGTCTGAGCTAATTTTAGTTAGACTCAGTCATTTATCGCACTCTGACTTCAGTTAGGACTCAGTTGAGTCGATTAGGGTTTTGATCAGTCGTTAACTAGAGTGTTTACTGTGGCTTACATTTAGTTAAGCTAGGCTCACTCATTCATTTCGAATGACCTTCTTGGGAATTTGAATTTTCTTGGCATTATGTATCTGGCATGATCATTGTATTGTATCATCATTCTTTCATTTGATTATACAGAGCTGTTACTCTCATTGCAGCACCATTTTGCCAATTTTATGCATATTTGTTTGTATTCTTTGTGAGACTGTGTTTTCAATTCCTAGACCACTATGACAAATTAATATGGTATCATAACTCATGGTGGGATGAAGCTCAGATCTCTCAAAAACAAGGTTTTTGACAAATCTTGCATGAAAAATTGAGCAAAGCTCAAAAATTCCAGTACTGCACCAGAAGCCAAGGCTTACCACTTAATACCCCAAGTAAGGAAATCGTTGGTCAAGATTGCTTGATCAACTATGATGGGTGTGATGAAAGCCTAAAATGTGCAGGCTGTCCGACCTTATAGTTCCCTTTTGTTGTGATTTGCAGGTTTTTAATAGGTGAAAGCATTCGCTCCATCCGTTTCAGATAGCTTTTTCCATAGAACTCTTGAGTCTGTTCAATTTCCACTCATGGAAAGGAGACATGGAGATCTAGATACATGCCAGAGGAATCTATAGGGTCACTATGGACACTGAAGAAGAGCCTACTTCTATGACAGAAAAAGCTAGATTCTTGAACAAGAAAGATGAAGCATTCAGATTCTTGTGCCTCTCTGCTTCCCAGGATATTGTTTTCCATCTCTCAGGATTGAAGACTCGAAAGGAAATCTAGGACAAATTGGAAACCCTGTATGGAAAATAGGATGATTTGAGAGTATACCAGCTTGAGAATGAGTTTATGTCTCTCCAGCCATCCAATTTCAAGACCTTGAATGATTTTTTTACAAAGTTCAAGCACATTGTCTTATTGTTGAAGCAATGTAAGGTGGAGAAGGAGGATGATCAGCTCATCCTCGCCATAATCTCCAAACTTGGAGCTGATTATTCATTTTTTGTCTCTACATTCCATGTGGGGAAACCCACAAGGGCCCTAGATGGAAGATGCCTTCACTCAATGCCTTCATTGAGTCCCTAACAAGTGAACATGATAAGCTTGTCCATATGGGGATCATCAGATCCTCCCATGATCAAGCCCTCCATGTCTCAGGGCCCAAAGATCTAAAGGGTAAAGGAAAGCAGTAGAAGAAACCAAAAATAAAATTCGAAGCTCCTAAGCCTAAAGTTGAAAACCAACAGCATGAAGAGTCTTCCGGCTCAAAGAAGAACAAAGGAAAAGGGAATCATGGAAAGGAAAAAGTCAAGTGTTCATACTACGGGAAGGGCTTGCACCCTAAACAATGAACATGCCTGCATGAAAAAGAAACTTGATGAAGCTACCTCTCTCCTTGAGATAAATCACATCAATCTTCCAGAAAGATTTCGGAGGAGAGATCAGCAAGATCAGGAACCACAGCATGAAAGAGGTCATGCCCTCATGGAAAGCACTTCAAAGTCCAAATCACTCTTGATAGGTTCTAGAGCTTCAAACCACATGATGGATAAAAGAGACCCCTTCTCATCTTTTGAGACCAACAAATCCATTCCCATCCACATGGGAGATGACTCCACCATCATTTTTGAAGGACAAGGTACTGTTGATCTTGAACATGGCTATTTTTCAAATGTTCTATACGTACCATATCTGGCATCAAACCTCCTTAGTGTTTATCAAATGACACATACAGGAGTGCCCAAGAGAGTATCCTTCAGCCCGAATGATGTAGAGATCATAGAAATTGCATCCGAGAAACTTGTTGCAAAAGGCCTTGCAAACCATCATGCAAAAGCCTATGAGTTCTCCCATTTTTTGGTGGATGCAAAGCCCACTGTATTGTTGACTCATGGAAATGAAGTTAGTAGACTGTGGCATGAGAGGTTTTTCCATATTAACTTCAAATTCTTGCAGCAATTATAGAAAAATTATATGGTTGAAGGCCTTCCGGTCATCAAGGAAACCACTAGAATTTGCAAGGGCTGTGTTGTTGGAAAGCACCCTGAGCATAAATTCGATTGGGGGAAGGCAAGTCGAGCATCATGCATCTTGGGATTGATACATTCTGATATCAGAAGTCCCATGCCTATCACATACATGAATGGATCAAGGTATATTCTGACTTTAATTGATGATTTTTCCCGGTACACATGGGTCTTCTTTATCAAAAAGAAGTCTGAAGTCTGTGAAAAATTCACTGAACAGAAGGCCTTGATTGAGAATGCATCTGGCCAAAATATCAAGATCTTGAGATCTGATAATGGCAGGGAATATGTCAGTAATGAGTTACTACATATATGTTCCCAAAGTGGTATTCAGGTCTAGCATTCAATTCCCTACACGCCCCAGCAAAACGGTGTAGCAGAGAGGAAGAATCTGTCTCTCAAGGAGATGACCACCTGTAAGTTGGAATCAAAGAAGTTGGCTACAAATTTGTGGGAGGAAGCCATGCATGCTGCAGCATATATTTAGAACAGAGTGCCACACTCAGCCATGAAAGGGAAGACCCCTTTCGAGGCATACTTCGGACACAAGTTGGATGTGTCGAATCTACGGGTGTTTGGGTCCACTGCATGGGCCCGAATTCCACTTGATAAAAGGAGGGCTTTGCAACTGCAAAGCATAGAATGTATGTTTATTTGGTATCCTAATGAATCAAAAGGTTTCAAGCTACTGGATATCAAATCAAAACATATCACCATCGAAAGGAGTGTCAAGTTCGATGAGCCTCTTTAGGAGGTGGAACTAGTGAAGGAGAAAACTGCTGAATTTCCTTCCTATTCTACTGAATATTTGGATGATAAAATTGGGGGTGATGACCATAATTTGGATCCTCTGATATCTGATATCAGTGTACAGCAAACATTAGATGCTGAATCAGAACTTGAAGTGCAAAATCATCTCCCAACTTGGGCCCAACAGACACTCTCCTCTGCAGGAGATAACATTGGAAATCCTGATGATCCAAGGAGAACCTAGTCTGATTTCCAAAGAGCAGGTATTGTGCTCTCTTGTCCTGATTATTTGTTATCTGAATCTTGTTATTTGATGATAATTTCAGACCCTAATCCTACTACCATGCTTGGAAGGATCCGAGATGGCAAGTTTCCATGGATGAAGAGATGAATTCTCTTCAGAAAAACACTACTTGGGAGCTAGTTTCTCTTCCTCCGGGAAGGAAATTGGTTCAATGCAAGTGGGTGTTTCAGACTAAGGTTGCTGCAGATAAAAGAACCTACAAATATAAGGAAAGGTTGGTGGAAAAAGGTTTCTCCCAGGTCCAAGGTGTGGAATACCATGAGACTTTTGCACTGGTTGCAAAAATGGACTCCATTCGCCTAGTTTTGGCAATTTCAGCATCTAAGCACTAGGAAGTGCATCATATGGATGTTAAGTCAACCTTTCTACATGGAGATATTCATGAGGAGATATACATGAAGCAGCATGAGGGCTACATTTCTGATCCATCTTTGGTTTCCAAGCTAAAGAAGTCACTATACGGGATAAAACAAGACCCAAGAGAGTGGTATTCCAAGATGGATGCCTTCCTTCTCTCGCTATGACCCCCTGTTGGAGAAATTTACCACCATACACACTCATTTTTTTCAATTTGGCCTAGTTAAAATACTATCCTAATTTTTATTGACTTAATTGACATCAGAGGATCATTGTATGACATCAGCATGAGCACACCCACACCTACCTTCAGTCAAGGAGGCTAACTAATCCTTCTCCTTCATTTGAGGAGGCTAACTGGAGCACTCTAGGGGTGATACGAGTGTCATAAATGCAATTTATTTCTAACTGATGGTTACAATTAGTTAAATAGATCAGTGAAGGTGCCTCCCTTCATTAAATTGATTATTTAATGAACTAGAGTCAACAGGGGCGCCTCCAACCACTTCTGATGGTCAGTTATACTTCAGTTAACCTCATCGGGGTTCATTGGAGTCATTTATGCGCTACCACTTTCTGGTTGGCTTGCAGTGACATGTGTCTAAACTACTTTCAGTTAGACTCAGTCATTTATTGCACTCCAACTTCAATTAGGACTCAGTTGAGTTAATTAGGGTTTCGATCAGTGGTTAACTAGAGTGTTTACTGTGGCTTACATTCAATTAATCTATACTCACTCATTCAATTCGAATGAAATCCTTGGGAATTTGAATTGTCTCAGAATTCATGCATCTGGCATGATCATTGTATTGTATCACCATTCTTTCATTTGATTATACAGAGCTGCTACTCCCATTGCAGCACCATTTTGCCAATTTTATGCATATTTGTCTGTATTCTTTGTGAGACTGTGTTTTCAGTTCCTAGACCACTATGACAAATTAATACCCCCTATTTTATCAGATTCTATTGAAAGGATGCTACGACACCCTGTTTACAAGCTACAACTAGAAGGAGGCTACGACCCCCCTGCAGGCATGTTGCCTACCCTAGCGCCTCCCTACCTCCCATATATGATAGTTTGATCTCTGACTATACTACATCAATCAAACTATCAATTTAATGTACATAGACACTTGTTTGAATTTTTAAACTATTGTTTATATACCCTCAAACATATCTCTTCATTCAGCAGACACCTATCTTCACTGTGACTCTTCACAGAAAAATAAACTAATTCTAAATTAATTCTCTGTTTATCATTTTTAACTTTGTTTAACTTATCATTCGCGACCTTCCCTAGTTTCTTTTTTGCAACATCCTTTTCACAACAAAATCTCTATAACAGATCTTTTACTCATTGACCTTTCTACATTTACCTTTCCGCAATTAGCTTTCCAAATTTTTCTTTCCACAATTTGCGGGAACTCATTCCTTCCACAATTATGGATTGTAGATTATGAATGTGCACTTTGACTCTTCTCAAAAATTACTTCTGCAATTGTATTTCCGCAATAGCCTTTATGCAATTGGAAACTTCTTCCTTCCACAATTGCAGATTGTGAATTGTGGGTATGCATTTCGACTTTCCTTGAAAATTGCTTCTGCAATTATCTTTCAGCAACTACCTTTCCGCAATCAAAAACTCCTTTCTTCTACAATTGTGTATTGCGGGTCGGTATTTCATTTTTTCTCAAAATTTCTTCTGCAATTTGTCTTCTGAACAACTTCTTCCACTCTCTATGGATTGCGGATTGTGAATACCTTTCGCATTGCAAATTGAAATTTTTTTTTCGCATTGCAGATTGCGGCTTCCTTCTACATAGTGGATTGTGGTTTGCGAATGTGCCTCCTAAATTTTTTGAAATGGGATTCCACAAATCCTATGAACCATTAATTGCTTGGCAGAATCCTCCTCGTCCACTGATTGGTTTATCAAACACGGAACTTCACTTTGATGCTCTAGAATTTTATCTTCCACGTGCATTTACCTTGTTGATTCTTTCCACATCATCTAACTATTTTCTTGATACAGTCTTAGCCATCCAACCTTAGCTAGACAGGGTGACTGCAACTCCACAAAACTGCGTTGATTGAATATATGATGGATCAATCAATCTCCTTTGGACTTCTCCTGACTTTATCCCCTTGCTGGATCCGTTCATGTGTCTTTCCATCCTTATTACATATTCCATCGCTTGACCTGCCATCTCTTATACATTTGTCACTACCAAACTCTTTTGACATCAATGACAATTATTTCCAACAACCATATCCTCAAGTTTATTGTGATGTTATGCAACCTTATCAGGTGGTGTACTCAGGACTATGTATTCTTGAGCTCCTCATTCTCCTTCTTTATATCTGTGATGATTTGTCCTAGTCACAATATCTTTACTTCCACAAACATGTTTGTCGTGATGTTAGTAATTTCTTGGCATGTGACCGCGATGGCCATTTCTAGTCACTTGCGGTCATCTAAGGCCTTTTCTTTGGACCCAATCTCTGCCTCATGTTCCTTCTTTAGTCACTCAATTTCCTCATATGCTTGGGTGACTTACACATGTGACTTGACTAGGTTATCATGGAAAATATAGTCTCAGTCTGTGATCTCTTGGATGGCTTCCTTTTGCAGTGGCGTAAGCGTGTGTGTTGACACCTTGTTGATGTCAAGACTGATTACATCAAACTATTGCATGGATGTGTCAACATATTCGCTTCCAGTCTCTAAGGAATGCGATGGAATATGCAAAATCTGCACCCTTTTTCCCATACTTATCTTTGTTATTCATTTCAATACATCAACCTAGGGTACCTTCTCTAATATCACATTTTTCAGGGATTACAATAATACCTCAACCTTATGGAAATAGTTGGTCGAATGCTGCTTTAGTTGCACTTGGCTCTCAGAAGTCACATTAGTGATCACGACTAGTATGTGACTCACTTGGTCCTCTGCTATATTGGGTGCTCTACTGCCATCTCCTTGCTCAAATATTATTTTGGTCCTTCCTTCTTCAAACTACTATTCTACCTTGGAATCAATTGGAGTCTTGGATGACTCTTCCTTTGAATTCTTGTCGGACTCCTTCATCTACTCTTGATCTACTGCCATGTAGGGTGGTGGGCCCGCTTCTGTGTCCGATTGTTCCTCTATGCTAACCAAAACTTTCCATTTGAAGAGCCATTTGTCGATAATGGATTCCATTTCCTCATACGTAAGCTTATACAATGTGGTGATCCATTGCTTGTCATCATCATGTCGTACTTGGATATATATGGAATGGTGTCCCATTGCAAAGTGTGCTACTCATCGATACTTTGTCGCTGCATCCTTGGTGAGACGCAGAACCTTGCATGCTGCATCTTAAAGTGTATCCCAATAAAAATAGAAATGAATGGTGTAGTCAACTGGTCGGTATTTAACATCGACCCACCACATATTCTGATACCATGTGCCCCTGCATGTCTGGGCGACTGCTACGTCCATTCCTTGGTAAAACGTGGGTTCCATCCAACCCACAAGTGCAATTAAAATTAAAATCCATGAATATGTAAACAACCTATTACTTTCTTGTGCCATAATTGCATCCTCAATTAGTTGATTTAATAGAAACAATGACCAATTCATCTGGACTCCTTCAACACATTGCTTTGTGCATGCAATTACTTTAGATGTGCATTGATTTGGTTTGTTCTTTCGCAACATATTCACAGCCAACAGCTTGGTTGTGACTTGGGAGACCTTGTCATTGATGGTATTTATGATGTATGCACATTTATCCCTGAGAACGTCATACCTCCTTTTCAGCTTCACCGCTAATCTCTTAGCATTGTCCTTTCCCTGAAAATACTACGACGAGTCGACACCCGCCATTGGAATCCTAGTAATCTGTGATATCGATTCAATTGTGACTGATACCTTTGTGCCGAGCCAAATATACCCTCCGTGGAAATAGACAAATAGTTTCTTCACACATGCATTTTATTCTATCAAGCGATCGAAATGTGGCATGTGGGTGATGCCCAATAGACCCGACCGCTGCAACTCCAGATCCCACTGCTACAGTACCCTAACAAGCATACCTCCATTTCCTAACATCTATGCTTTGTAAGGTTCTGATGTGTTTTATTGATATTCCATAATGTTGTGGTATCTATAGGTCAATTTCATCAAATACAACACAATATTCATGGTGATGTGCACCCCCATTGGCGTCGCAGGAATCTTGATGGGATACTGCTGATTCTTTGAAATATTGACTACCGGTACATCTTCCTATCGTGGTGGTACATACCCAGGGATATCATCAATAGTCACCCACTTCCATATCATGGAGTCCTCTCCACCTGTTGTCGATGGCCCAGCCTCTGCCTAGACTTCTGCAGCCCTGGTGGTACTATGTGTGGACCTCTTCTTTCATAGTGGAGATTTTGGGCGATTTGCACCCTTCTTCTTCCTTACTACTCACAGGATTTCCTTTTGAAGATATGGTCTTTCTTCTACTATTGACGTCATTTATGGAATATATGTATGGGTGCTACCAATTGATATGATCTGGGCCATTTCTAACACTCAATCTCTCTCTTACTCTTCCCTATGCTCTACCAATGGCCTTCACTCTGATCTGCTCAACTATCAAAATGGTTCATCTGATGCCCCTCCTATCAATTCTTGTAACCTTGAAAGCACCCCCGTGAATGATTTCAAACATCATGGAAAAATATTCCAACGATCAACCGAATATACTGTCGATTATGCAAATCCAATAGTCTAATTCCCCATAATTGTGTGTCTCGTCCACTTGCATCGTCTCCCGTATGGTTTAATTGCTTCATTTGTTTCCTGATTTGACCCCATCGCACCAAGTGGATGTCACCAAGCGTCCTTCCTCCTGTGACTTATGCCTCTTTTCTTCCCCTGCAACCTTATTCTACTATGATAGCCTCCTCTCCAATAGATCTTAACTCTCTCTCTCTCTCTCTCTTTTAGCTGCATGACTTTCTATTTTTGGTGTCGCACCTGGCTATCCTGATAGGGTTTTATCCAACTACCATTCACAACCTTTGACAATAATGCACCATCTAACTATTGTAACTATACCGCACCTCCATCGGTGATGAAATGAATTATATAAGTTCCTAACCAATGCATTTGTAACTTACTCGGATGCTTCGTAAACTTGTTGTAGTAAAGGAGAACCATATCTTCTCACCAGAACTACTTTGCTTTGATATGTCGATAATACCATTCCTTATGGAGATCATTTTCAACTTGCTGGTGAAATCCTATAATGAACCAATCAAGCTGCACCAATTGGGTCAATCGTTCTTCGAGCACACATTCATCATCCATACCTGTCGTTGTTGCGATGCTCAAGATGGGAACAATATATTCCATCGACATGACCGCTTCTTGGCCATAGAATAGCTTGAATGGAATTTTCCCCATCAATTGTTTGCACATAGTCCTATAGGCCCATAATATCGTAGGAATTTTCAAATTCCAATAATCCCAGTTCGTGTTACATACCTTTGTTAGCTCATGCTCCAATACTTTATTGAATGCTTCGACCGCACCATTTGCTTGCAGGTTATAAGGGGTACTCTTCTTATGTTGGATTTGAAACTCCTCCATCATCGCACTAATCATCCGATTGAAAAAATGAATCCCTTGGTTTCTCATCAATATCCTAGGGAAATCAAATCAAGTAACGACATTGTTGAATAGGAACCTCGCGGTTGTCGTCATTGTGCAATCCATCATCGGTGTTTCTTCCGCCCATCTAGTTAAATAGTCTGTTGTAGTGATAGTGTATCACACACCTGTCCTTTTTTGTGGTGGATTGATGGGTCCCCAAAATCCACTGCCCACTTATCAAATGGTTGTATCATTACTTGAGGTACTAATGACATCTCATCCCATTGCGATGGCTTCCCCGTCCTTTGATAGACGTCACAACTTTTCGCATAATATGTGGCATCATTGTGTATGGTTGGCCACCATAGGCCAACACAGAGTATCTTCTTGGCAGTTACACGACCTCTATAATGGCCTCCTACAACTCCATCATGTGCTTCAACCAATATTATTTCTTTCTCATGCAGTAGAACATACCGATGTAAAATCTCATCTGGCCCCATTTTGTACAATTATCCTGTGATGAGCTAAAAATCTATAGCTTTTAGAACTACTTGTTTCTTATGACTAGTGGTGAAACCTTCTGGATCAGTTCCTATTGTGAAATATAGAATAATTTGTTCATATTGGTCATCAACCATCCTGATCTTGAACAACTGCAAATCAGGAAGACCATCCTCAATGATGGTTGGTTGTTCGTCAGAATCAATCCTTGACAAATGATTAGGTCCCACATTCAACCTTCCTAGTTTTACGATGATCTAAAAATCAAATTCCTAAATAGTAGCAACCATCAACAGATTCCCCCCCCCNTTGTAGGGCGTAGACCATCACCAAAAATTCTCTTTCTGTCATTTTGTAGTTTCTTTCCATAGTAGACAACTTTTTACTTGTGAATGTGATTGGGCGATCAATCGCGCCTTCCCCTGGCTGTGCCAAAATTACTCCTAGTGCGACTGATGATGCATCAACATGGACATGGAACTCCTTTGTCCAATCTGGAAAGACTAATATTGGTGCTTTGGCCATATTCTGCTTGAGAATGTTGAGACTTTTTTGACATTTGTTCATCCATTCAAACTTCACATATTTTTTCAGTATTTTCTCCATTAATGTTGTAATTTCCGCATACCTTCTTATAAAATTGTGGTAATATCCGGTGTGACCCAATGTCACCCTTAATTTCTTTACATTTCTTGGTGTTGGGAGATCGATAACTATCACGATGTTTGTGGGATCAACCAACATACCCTCCTTGTAGACAACGTATCCTAACAGAATTCCAAATCGGGTACAAAATATACACTTCCTTATATTTAATGAAATATGGTGTTGTCGACATCTTTCCAACATTAGTCGAAGGTTTGCAATGTGATATTTGATCAGCCCATAAACGGTTTAGTCATCCATGTAGGCTGTTGTTGGCCACTTTTCCTAACTCACATGACCCAAGTTCTGCGCAGCCCGTCAACCCAACAAACACCCGAGATACTGGCCTGACAAAGCAAGCCCCGTTGGCAACACCCGCAAAGCAGGCTCAAGTTCACCCAAGATATCTCTTCGATGGGTAACCGTCGGAACCATGTTTTTGCGATTCATCGAGGGATTATAGTCCCTTGGCGTGCAACCAAGGAGCTCGACCAAGTCGTAAAGATGGAGTCATTTACGCTGAACTGTAGTGCACACCACGCATATATTTTATTAACTATTAACAGCATGACACAGATTAGGCCTTAGTACTTTAAACATAATGGAATATAAAAGTGAGCTAACAGATAGGAGCAACATAACAAACACACAACAATGATTGCCTCATAAACATAAACTAATACTCAGAGCAGCGCATAATAACCTTTTCATGCATTCAAACTTCTATTGATGGTATGATATTCGTTCAACCATGACAGTACTTGCAACATAAGCATAAGCATAAACAAAAACATAATGGCATACACATTCAATCATCAACACATAGGAGGGTTCATGTGGAAACCCATCTGGGAAAAACCACAAGGCGCTCTTCATCTGGCATGAGAAATATATGGTGTCTTCAGCCTGCATTTGACTGCATACTGTCTTAGATCTAGCTTTCTGCTTAGAATATTTCTTGCTCTCATGCTCTCTGTATTTATTTCTCCTAACTACTACTACCATCTACTAATCCACACACAACCTCGATCAAATTCTCTACTAGAGCTCTCTTTTACTACACTACCTCTGACTGCATCCTGCAGAATTTTGACTAATCTACCACTCAGATCTCACATCTTCACTTTTCTCCCTCAGAGATATTCCCTTTATTAACCATTCAAAAACAACTAAACACTAAAACAACCAACCTAAGAAATAATCACCAAAAATCACCTAAAAATAAACCCTCTAACTATTGAATCCCTCCTATTTATACTATTTTACATGACCACGCAGGGTCGACTGCATACAGGCAAACTTTTAACTGTCACCATCAACCGCCCCTTAGGCTACAACTGTGGCAATCATTACTTGACACGAGGCACTAACGGCCTTACTTACAACATGCGTTCACTTGTGTGGCATCCACCGACTTAAGCCAACTTCAGCACCCACAATCGTCCTGTTGCTTTCGACCGTTATTCTACACTTATGCTACTATTTTACCCTACAACATCTTCCTTCTGCATATTTTCCCTTTTCTGTGTAAGTGACATCTTTTGTGCATATTCCTTATTTTGTGTATATTTCCTCTTCCACGCATTTTTCTTTGTCCGTGCATATCTTCTTGTCTGCGCGGATTTCTTCTATACCTGGTGCATGCTTCCTTTTCCTTGTCTGTGCTTGCGCAGTGGATTGATTCTTGCACATTTCTTCATTTGCACTTATTCCTTGCATGCTTTCCCTAGGCCCAACATGCCCCCAACACTCACATGTGCCTCATCCTGAGCTGCGAAGCAATGGACATAGGAGGTGTCGCAACATGCGCGGTCGTTTCTTTGCTAATTTTGTTTTTCTTGCACACCTTTCTCCTGCTTCCTACCTTGCGCACTTTGTTACTTTTTTTCTTTTTGCAGTGTTTCCTGCACTGTGGGCTCATCCCATACTTAGAAAAATTGTTTATATTTTAGATTACAAAAACTTGAGTTATACAATTTCTTCCTCGGCATCATCTGAAGAGTCTACTTCCATGGGTTTTCCTTGTGTTCACTCCAACTCTTCTTCAGGTTGTTCGTCTTGGTCCTCTTCATATTTCTTTTCCTTTTCCTCTTCTTGCTCCTCCTCTGGTGCATCTTCTGGCATAGATTGTTCTGCAATTCCAACCTTCTATTGGAATTGGCCAAAAATGGGAGTAAGCCTTTCTATCTCCCAGCAGGCTTCTTCTTCCTAATGCTCTAGTTCCTACACTTGGTTGGAGCTAGGGTGTTCCAACGACGCATTTTCCACTGCCTGCATGAACTCATGGATTCTCTACTAGACAGGTTGAATTATCCCTATCACCCTTTCATCTTTGGCTTGTTTCTAAACCGTCTCTTTGTTGTGCATGTTTTCTTGCTCGCACAGGGTTCTTGCCTTATCCTGGAGTTGCTTGAGCTCAGCTCCTTTGGCAATTTTATCCTTTGTTGGAAGCTTCTTAATCTCTTCCTTTACTACCAATACCTATAGGTTTTCTTACCACACCTGCTCGGCAAGCTGTTCTGCACTCTCATCGTTGATGAGTTGCTCCCATACCATGGCAATTGCTTCCATCGCCTCTATGCAGATCTTCTTAGCTTCCCTAAGCTGGACAACAGCTTGATTTGTCAATTCTTTCCTTTGTTGCACAACTTCATGGGGCATTCTTGGCTGCTAGTTGGTATTTAATTCCTAAACCTGTTTCTTTAGATTTGTGGCCAGTTTGGATAACCGCCTCAGTTGGTGCACAGGTTCTACCTCGCCTTCTTCCTTGTCATCTGACAGTTTTGTGACTTCCTCCTTTATGGCTTCTTCCAGTGAAGCTTTCCTCTGCACTTGTGCTTCGGGGTCTTCCTACTGGTTCTTGATGACTTGTTTGTGTGCCTTTGCTTTCCTATTTGCCTTGGATTCCTAATATGCAACCACGTTTTCTCAGATTCTCACCTCTATAGCTGTGGCATGCTGAATGGAATAAATTTGCAGCAATGTTAGCTTAGAGAAATCCAAAACTAATGTGTCCACGCTATGTACACTTGCATATGTTTCTTCTGCATCTGTAGAAAATGCTTTCACATGCATTTCTATTCTCAAGGATGGGAGTAGCATCGGCGTCGCCAAGGTGTCTTATGGGTCTACATCGTAGTTCTCAACCTGCATGGTGTTGTGCACTTTTGTGATGGCCTCTTCCAGCGAGGTAACTTGTGCACTGAGCGAAGTCATCCAATTGGTTTGTTTGCACATGATACCACCCAAGGTGGACTCAGTTATTTATGTGACCGCCTCTCTAAGAAGAGTCGGATCCTCTTTTTCTATGCTCATGACTTGGGGTCGATTAGCCCTCTTATTTTTCCTATGCGAGATGCCTGAGGCTCCTGCATCTTCCTCCACAGGCTGTTTGCCCTTTCTTTTCTTAGTTCTTTCGGCCTGCACCTCCTCATCAGTAGGGGTGTCTTCTTCATCGTTGTTGGGTGGGTCTCACTCTTCTTCTTCTTCTTCTTATTTTTGGGAATCATCCTGATGCTCCTCGGTGCTGGTATTGGTGCAGTCCTGGGGAGGGTTCTCCTACGGATCCCCCTATGGCACTTGCTGCTCTGCAGGCACCTCCACATGCTGGCTAATCCATTATTTGGGCCAGTCTTTGATTTCCCTCTCGATATCTACATCTATGATGATGAATAAGGTCGAGAGTGCCTGCTTCTTGGTGTCATTGCACGGATACAAGATGCTATTGTGTGGCCCCGAGTGGAAGTTAATGAAAGGATACTTGGCCACTGTCATAGGGAATAGTCTACACTGCTGGCACACGATCTGTTTAAGTCTTTCTTCTTGGAGAAAGAATTCAATCTTTGTATCGGACTTGTGCTTGTTGTCTTTGTGGTCCCAGAGGTTCTGGAACTGCGCGCCAAGGAACTCCACTGGGATGTCCAGGGGTTGATAGTCTAGCAGAGGCGTCCAGGTTTCAAATGAGATAAAAAAATAGAAGCCACGAGTAGTGGAACTTCATCATGAGAAGTTCCTGCACGTAAATTGCAACATCCATCAGTTTGTTCATGAGGAACTAGGACCAGTTAATGTGCACTCCTTGCGTGCACTGTTCTACTAGCTCTATTGTTGTGGCAGTGCATTCAATAGGCCTCATCTTGCACAGAACCTTACTGCACAAGATTTTTGCTGCAACCCTTACAGCAATGTCGTCGATAGAGATAATGAGGTAGCCCTTTCCACCACAAAAAAGTTGGTACTTGCCCTTCATGCCATTCTTGTCCATTTTTTCCCCATCCTTGTGCAGGTATGGGGATGGCTCGACTCCTTGCTATGGGAGACTTGTGATGCCCGAGACCAGGTCAACCGTTACCTCATAGGGATTGTCTAGCCAGAGGTAGCCTCCATGGAAGCATGCCAGAAGTTGCTTCACATACATCCTGAACCAGGTAGTGCAGCTGAAATGTGACATAAGGAGCAGGTTTAAGATGTTTGACTGCTCCAATCCGTGTGCCCACTCCATTGCAGAAACTACATCTGCATTCAGTGGTTCACCGGGAATCGCAACCATGAATCGATTTCTGGCCAGCTCCTCTTGCTTCCTAGTGTCATAGTCTTCAAAATTCAAGTCCTAAAGTTTGGGAGTGATTGTATCCTGGGATTGTGGGACGCCTTCTATAATGGTGGGCTCTTCCATAAGTTCCTGCACATCCATTATCACTCTTGTGGCACCTGGGACCCTCAGTGACACATATGGGGGCAACAAGTTATTTTCTTCATCAGTCAGTTCTGTGTCCGCTGGTGGTGGTGGTAGAACTGGATCGACTCTGTGGACTTTGGGTATCTTTGCTGGGGGACTAGAGGAATTTGGGAGTTCTGCACTTGACTGAACTCTGGGTGCAAAAGCTTGTGCCCCAGCCAGTTGTCCTAGTGGCTGAGTTGCAGGTAACTGCATCTGCTGGCCTCCTGCCGGTGGTGGGTGTGCTAGCCTCAGAGGTTCCTTCAGCTTAGCATGCATCTTCTTCATCTTCCTCATCGACTGACTAGGTGCAGGGACGTAAGGCACTTCTAATATCGAGAAAGGTGAGGCTGGTGAAACAGTGGAATATTCACTGTCACTAGATAGCTCAACAATCATGGGATTTGGCTCTGAGGGAAGGTTCTGGTTCACTCAGTTGTCTCGGCTCTTTGGTTTCTTGGCTCAGTAAGGTAATGTAAAGGTTACTACAACATAGGCAACTGCTATTTATAGGCGATCAGGAATCCAGGTTGTGACTAGACGCAATGATGGCCCATCTAACGGGCCACATGGGCTCGTCCTTCGTCGCCTTTACTCGCACACTTAGGTTATGTACTTGTTAGAGTAGTTAAGGTTAATACGGTGGATGGGAATGAAAAGCATGTCTCCATTCTCCTCGAAATTTCCAAATTAATGCTACTGAGTTGTCACGAGCGCCAAATATTTTGGGAATCCTCGTGCATTTAACAACCCTTTGGTGTCTGTCAGCTGTCTTCCACTGCCCGCTAGTTTTCTTTTAGCCGATTTTTTGGAGGGTTTACAAGGCACCATTTTTCAATGCAACTTCATTTTTCTACATCAGGTTGTGCTGGAGATGCTTCTTCCATTGCTCTCCTCCCTTTTATTTATTTATTTATTTATTTTTGTTGTGCGTCTCGGCCTTATGTGACTGCGCCGCAGTCATCGCGGTATGGTTTTAATCGGCTTCTGTTGATCATACCTTCAACTGGTGTTCCATCCAGCTTATGTAGTTTTACCGCACCTGCTTCAGTAATGTGCGAAACCACATATGGGCCTAGCCAGTGTGTTTTGAGCTTACTTAGGTGCTTGAAGAACTTGTTTTCATACATCAGAACAAGTCTGTCAACTTTGAACTATTTTGTTCTGATGTGGAAGTCATACCACGCTTTCTGCCATTGTTTTCCCACGTTTTGATGGAAGCCCACAGTGAAGCGTTCTTCCTCCATTTGAATCAGCTGCGCAAGTCTTTCTTCTATGGAGTCAGTATCAGTCATTTCTGTTAGCGTAGCAATTCGTAGCCTCGACACAATGTACTCCATGGGCACGATTGCTTCTTGTCCATAGACTAAATGGAAAGGAGTGTATCCAGTTAGTCGTTTGCATTTTGTTCTATAAGCCCATAATACTGCTGATATTTTCTATTCCCAGTCATCTTTGTGCACATTACAGACCTTAGTCAAGGCATTCTCCAGTATCTTATTGAAGGCCTCAATAGTTCCATTTGCTTGAGGATGGTAGGGTGTTGTCTTCTTGTGCTGGATTTGGAATTCTGCAGTCAACTCAATAATTAGTTTATTTAAAAAATATGTACCTTGGTCACTGATAAGGATCTTTGGGCAACCAAACCTTGTCACCACATTTTCAAAAATAAATTTTTCCATGATTGCGGTGGTGCAATATTTCACAGGTTCCGCTTCTGCCCATCTTGTCAAGTAATCTGTAGCAGTTATAATATAACGCGCAACAGTCCATTTCCCTAGCAAACTAATAGGGATGACAAAATCCACTGCCCATTTATCAAAGGATTGAATTTTAATTTGTGGCACAAGTGGCATTTCATCACGTCATGATGGTTTCCTTGTTCTTTGACACTTATCACAATCACGACAGTATTTCCTTGTATCCATATGTACCGCCGGCCACCAGAGTCTAGCTTGTAAAATATTGCGCACTGTTTCCTTCCCGGCATAGTGTCCTCCTGAGACACCTGCATGCGCTTCAGCCATTACTTATTGCCTTTCATGATCAAAGACACATCTGCACATTATTTCATCTGGTCCCAACTTATACAGTTGTGCCGCAATTAGCGTGTAGTATGCGGCATTGACAAGTAGTTGTTTCTTTTTCCATGTCGTATAATCTTCAGGCGCATAGACTATATTCAATAAGTGTATAATGGCATCAAATTATTTGTCGACAACATTGATAGCAAACAGCTGCATGTCAAGCAGATTATCCTCTAAGCTGTTTGGTTCCTCACTACTTTCAATGTGCGACAAGTGGTCTGGCCCAATATTATATTGGCTTGGCTTTACAATGACTTCAAATTCAAATTATTGAAATAGGAGGAGCCACCGGTAGATCTTCCCCCCTGTTAACACCTCTATGTTGAACAGCTGAGGAGGAAGTGTGATTGTTGAGTGATAAAAGGATGCATAAAATTGGCTAAGTATGATGGTCTTGACTTCGTTATTAAAATGCGCATTTTGATTAAGTTGTTACACAATCTAAAGGTGTAAAAGGTGATCATGAAGATCTGGATCTGCTGGGAAAATTTGCGCAGGGGATAAGTGGAGATAGAAAGTGAAAGTGGTTAACAGGGTAGAAATATCAATGGCTATGGAATAAAGCGAATTAAATCTACGACTGAGAAACAATCCGCTAAGTAAAGATACACACTTGAAAAAATGAGAAAGGCTAGCGGAATACACATAACAGATCTTGATCCAACAGTTTAGGAGAAAAGTGAAAACTTATCAACGATCATTGTTAGTTCCAGAAGGCAAAGTTGCGAGATGGTTTAAAAGGAAGAGTGGTAGCGAAATGTAAACCGTTTTCCTTGTGGCGACTTGGAGTGAATTTCGTGGAGGAAAGTGATAAAGAAAAAACCACATGATAAGAGCTCCAGAAAATTCCGTTGTATAAAGGTAAAGTTGACTTGGTTTAAAAAAATCATTTCATTTGCATGCTATGGGTGAAAGAGAAGGAGACAGTCCACCATCTTTTCAAAGTCAACTTCTACGTATCTACAGTCATAGGTAAGCCTTAAACACTTAAACTTGGTTTGAAGAGTTGTTGCTATTGTTCGTTATGTAAAAGGAACAAGGTTTAGGAGTTTTATGCAGAGTTTTGGATGAGAGAGAATAATTTGTTGTTGATATGAAAAGAAACATATGTGACCCTATTCTATCAGTTGGTAATGTATCAGTCTCAAAGGAGTAGTTGTGGCAGTGTAATTTGCAAGGGAATGATGTTCTGAATATCTGCAGTTCTTTCTCACATTATTTTTCTATTGAACAAACCTTAACCTTTCCCGAATTTGTAGAATGGTGCACAAACAGTTATTCTCCCTCCAAAAGAGTTATCATGAGTCATACCATGTCAAAAATAGTTTTCAAGGTTGATACGAAAACTATTCACAGAATTCTGAACCTACCTAATAATTTCCCTGATAATTGTGAGTCCTTGAATGAGATAGTCTTAGTCGAAATGTATAAAAATTGTAAAACCGAAGTTAGATGGCAACTTCTATCCAATATTCTGAAAAGTGGTCAGTCATTAGAAGGAGTTTTTCTGCGATACAATGTTAACATTTTCAAAAAAGAGGTATAGTTAGTCATGTCCTTGGTCAGTCAAATTCTAGGTTTAGATATGATATTCATATCAGCAAAGTCATTTTAGGTTTCTTATTGAGTATAAGTTCAATTGATCCCGAGTCCCATTTAATCCATTCTTTTAATCTGGATGAGTATTTGGCTGAGGTTAACCATTTCTAGTTGGTTGAATTTCCCAAAGTCAGGTTTTTTAGATATCAGTCATATTTACTGAACATGCTGCTATGTTCTAATGTGTCGAAATTGCAATTCTTGTCCATCATTTTCTCTCCAGATCTTCCAAAACAAATTAACATGTTTGAGTTTGTAAATACGATTATGGCCGAGATGTATAAATTTTTGTTTTATGATGTATTACCAAGGGTGTTAGAAGAAATGAAACTCATGTTGCAGCCTTCCTCAGAGGACAGAATAGGAAACTGGTTCTTATATAAATATTTTACTGTTTTGAGGGTGTATGGGTTCACTGGGGAACTAGACAGGTTACCTGTTTTTCTGACTCCAAAAATAATTGCACTTGAATTTATGAGGCAAAGATTATGTGCAGAAGAAAAGCATTTTGGGGTGTTCAAAAATTCCTCCAATGTTAATTTTCCTCTTAAAGTTGGTCCGTTTATTTTCAAAAACAAAAGTGCCCCGTTGGTCATAGAAAAGCTATTAGAAGTTATGGATTTCCAAAAGGAGAAAAGAAACAATTATGATCCACATCACATCATTTCTCAGAGGAAGCAGTCAAACAAAAATAAACCATTCGATCATCAAATTGTTGAAGGTTTAGATAAAATATCCAATTTGTCTTATTTTGAAGAAAATTCAGGAATCAATGAGGATAGAAGCAACGAGTTGACTGCAATGGTTCAAGCACTTGATAATCCTAGCATTTTGAATAAGAGGAGTCTTTCTGAAACTGAGAGAATGGATGTGGATGAAAACATTTCACATAAAAAGATCAAAACACAACCTCAAGATGATCAAGTTTTAGGAGAAATAATTTCAGAGGATTCAAAGAGAATGGTCTTGTTCTCGAAGAAGTCTGTACAGATGCATCAGTATTCTTTCGGAGGAGAAGGTAATGCAAAGTCTAGTTCCTATTTCAAATCTAGAGCAGAGTTAGTGTCAAGTTACGCTGAAAAACAAACACGGTCATCAGAGGAAACCATAAATCTGCTTCTTCGGGTTAGAATTCTAATCAATCAAAAGACATCATTGATGTCTACCCAAGATGCAGAGAGGAATACCTTGAAGTTCATCATGGTTAGTGATAAAAAATGTATCTAAGGTGGAAGTGAAGTTAGATAAAATTAGTGTCCCCGATAAGATACAACTCCACAAGCAGACTGGAGATGTTATTTATTCTGATTTGTTACATGCTATTATGAAAGTTAATAAATTGCAGTCCCTTGTAGATAAGATAGAAGTCCAATTGAAGCATGAGAAGGTAGAAAATAAAGAAAATATGATCCAAATTAAAAAGTTGCAGGGAGATGTTGTAAGCTTAGGAAACGAACCAGGAGATGTACAGGCAACCAAAAATCTTTTAGAAGAAAAGGACAATACCATTCAGGTATTGAAAAAGAAGATTAAAATCCCAAATGATGAACATGCTCAATCCCCCGAATTATTTACACTGCAGGAAGAAAAAGATAAAGTGTATCAAGAGATGATGGACTACAAAGGAAAATCATTGAAATTGCAAGAGGAGAAAAACAGATGGGAAGTGGAAAGAGCTGAATTGATGGCCCAGATTTCGAAGTTAAAAAAGGATCATAATGATGAAAAGGAAATTATGGAAGAGATGATGAGTCAAAATCCCGTTGACATGGATTTACCTCTTATGAATATTGAAAAACCGTTAAGTGAATTTTCTGCAGATGATCTATTAGTTCCTATGTCACAGGTAAGTCTAAAGGATGTGGAGATTAAAGAATTAAAGGAAGAAAATGAAAAAATTAATTCATAATTGGCTAGGAACATTGAGGAGAAGAATAAAACATTGAATGATAAAATCCAATTACAAAAAAAGTTCAATGAGTTAAAGGAAAAAAGTATAGGAAACGCTCCTCTACAAGGTGTTAAACATTTAATTTGGGATACATTATCTGTGGAAATCACCAAGTTTAGGAACTATGTAAATTTTATTGATGATCCAAGTGCATTAGTCAATTTAGCTACTCAAAGACTGAAGTTGGCAAATGAGACCATGGAAAAGAAGCCTTTAAATACAGCTCAGAATGCTTTAAATTTCTTGAATTCTCTAACATATCAGAAGTTGCAGGACATCGGGATTAAGGACAGAGTAGCAATTGTGCTATGGGCAGAAAAGTTTATTAACAAGCATCAACTTATGAAAGTAGTGCTTGATAAGGCTAATACAATGTCTTCACAGATAAAAGATTTTAGGGTTGCTTTTAAGGATCTATTTGAGGATGACCTCCCTTCTTTTTGGGACGACGAAGGAAGGTTATTTTCTCAGGAGAATTATCACAGTTTGCTAGTACAGAATCGCATGGACCATTCGAAGTTTGAAGATTTAGTTAAAGGGTTAACTGGAAAGATCCTTGTAGAAAAGTTGACAAAGGATTTCGAAATATTGCAAAAGTTTTTAATCATTAGGAGAGGATTTCCCACAGTATCTTATGAAGCTTATGTGGATCTGGAGGTGTCCATTAGAGAGATGATAGAATATGACACCCCAAATGCAGAGCAATGGAGGATCGTGGAGAGATTCGGGAAGACCAAGTACATATTTCATCCTTGAAAACAGGTGTTACACTTCGTGGAGCTGCTTATTCGGGATACTTTGCAAGTCACTAAGTTGGTTATAATCAACCAATCTGTTGTTTGAATCAAAGCATATGGTTTTTATTCCTAGTTATTAGGGATATGGTTACAAAAACTTTGATTAACAGATTATTCAGTTATTAATCTTCTTGGGAAGAAGTTATCTTTGTATATATTTGAATTTATTTGATGTATTGGGGGTCGGAACCCATATGTTTGGACCAATGTTTTTTGAGAATTTATGATTTTTGAATAAATAACAGAGCCGAATGTTGGTTGATCTTCAAAGATTTCTGTGTCGTTTATGTTACAGTCTTTTCCTTCTTTCCATGTGATTGTCTTCTAAGTGCTTACCTTCCATTTTGTTTTCTTCATATCCGAACATAGTGTTTAATAGTTTTAGAATTCATACTTTTTATGGTCTGGCTATTGTCTCAGATATTTCACCAATTATTCTGCTAAATTTGATATGGAATTCATCTTGTGATGCTCTATATTGATGGATTGTTCATGTTTCTTTCTTATTCACCTGAAAATCAATGAATGACTGTGACTGGATGATTATCTTGCCTTTGTTTGGATTCTATGGATGAAACTCTGCATTATCTTTATCTATTTGACTCCATTTCCCAATGGTTATATGTGTTGTTTCAACCATCTGCATAATTTAAAGTATTGGTTCCAATATCTGGACTTGTTAAATTTATATCTGAGAGATCCCTCTCCGGAAAGAAAAGCCAGTTTCTTTCTAAAGTGGTTTTTGATGTTACCTTGGGATCTACCTCTCACAACCTGGGTACATTTTGAGTGATAACACCGTCAACACTGGCTTATTGACCAGGTACTTTAGCGCAAAATGATCGGTGAACATTTTGAAGTGTCCACCCAATAGATAATTCCTAAACGCTTGTAGTGCATAGACCATTACAAGCCCTTCTCTTTTAGTTGTGGTGCAGTTCTTCTCTATTGTTGACAGTTTGTTGCTTGCAAATGCAATTGGAAGGTCAATTACACCCTCTCCTAGTTGTTTTAGTACTATACCAAGCACAATTGATGATGCATCAACATGTACATGGAACTCCTTCTTCCAGTCTGGGAATATTAATATTGGCACAGTGGCCATTTTGTGCTTCAGCTTATCTAGAATTCCTTGATATTATTTGTTCCACTCAAATTTGGCTTCCTTCTTTAGCAGCTTCTCCATTGGGGCAGTTATCTCTGCATACCCTCTTATGAGTTATCGATAATATCCAGTATGTACCAATGTGGATCTGAGTTGCATGACCGATGTGGGCGGTGGTAGGTCCAAAATAATTGCCACCTTCACAAGATCGACCAAGATCCCATCACAGCATACTACATGGCCCAGTAGTACACCAAACGGTGCACAAAATATGCATTTTCTCAAATTCAATGCAATTTGATGCTGGCGATACTTTTCCAGCATCATGCACAAATTTTCAATATGGTCTCTCACCAGACCAAAGACCTTCCAATCATCAAAATATACTTCAAGAAACCTATGAATAAAATATTTAAAAGTAGAAACTACTATTCTAGAGAAAATAACAGGGGCGTTTTTAAGGCCAAAGAGCATTACCATGTATTGGTATCATCCCCATTCTGTTACAAAGGTTGTCTTGTGGCGTTCCTCTTGCACAATTTTGACTTGATCGTAGCTCAAGAATCTATCTGTGAATGAGTACATTTCTTTTCCGTCGACGCTCTCCAAGAATTTATCTGTAAATGGTGTTGGGAATGGATCATGTAAGAAGGCATCGTTTAGCTTCCTAAGGTCGACACAGATCCTGACCTCGCCTGTCGCCTTCTTGTCCTTAATCACTATAATGCTTATCCACTCCGACTCTCTAATAGGTTCAATGATTCCTGCCTCCAACATGTGATCCAATTCTTCTTTCACTTTTTCTTTATAGCGGGGATTTAGTTTGTATGGGCATTTTTTTACCGGTCTCGCATCGGGTTTGAGAGGAATTTTCATTTCTCCCAAATCTCCTACTATCCCCTTCAGTTCCCTAAAGTTCGTCAGGAATAGGTCCTGGAATTCATGTAATAGATCAGTGATTTTGGCTACTATCCCTTCATCCCAATAGTCTCCAATGTTAGCAAATTTTGGATTGTCCTCCGACCCAATGTTAAATTTCTTAATCTTTAATGGCTTGATGAACTGCTCACTAGAAATTCTACTTCCTTCTACTGCGCGCGATCCTTCTGACTCTAGAATATTGACATTAGTCAAATCATTCTCTAGATCTATAGAGAGGTTATAGCATGTCATCCAGTGCTGAACTGTCTCACAGCACTGGTGGGAATGCGCAGTTTAGCGTTGAGAATACACAACCGCCAGTGGGATCTCCACGAATATATTCTCCTTAATAGTCTTCAATGCGATATCAACTGTTGGTTGCTCATCTGTGAACTGGAATGTGTATATGAAATTATGCGCAACATTTTTCCATTCTCTTGTATCTTGGTGCAGCTCCATAGATGCGTACCAGCCTCCAGGTTCCATTTCGAGAGTATGGATGAAGTGGTGAACCCACTCCTAGCGCGGGTAGTTCAAGAACATTGTGGAACAATGCTCCAAGTGTTCAATAGGGTCTGATAACCCTATATACCTTTGTGTCACAGTCGTGACCTCATCTTCAAACCTTACTTCCAGTAGTTGTCTACACTGCTTCCATTCAGTTATCAAGCTTTTGTGCATACCCCACCATCGCATGGGTGTAGATTTTAGTGCAAATTCTAGCACAGATAGTCATTGCGGCTCTATTACTAATTCTTCAAACTCAGTCAAGAATGTTTCTAAGTTAGGAAACCTTCGTACGTAGGAAGTGGCTGCGACTGAGTTCCCACTCGTCGGACAGACTTAGTTATCCTGGCACATATCCTCATAAAGACTTCAGGTAATCGATTTTACAGTTATCAAGTTCCTCTCCTGAGTTTGATGTACATGAACTCGCGCATCTCCAGCTCAGGTTACCATCCGCAGTAGGATTAATGTAATTCTCCTTAAGGGAAGTGACATTATAGATGTTATCAAGGTGATCACCTTGCCCTTCGTTGAACACTGGTTCAACGTATCTCTGTCCTTCCAGTGGATCGAGGGGCGCAACTACCCTCATCTAATCATCTTCAAATGATAGGATCCTTCTTTTGAAGTTTATAATGATTTGATTTTCCATCTCCTAATCGATCCCCAGTAGTGAGCGATATGGGTTAGTATCATCTACTATATTGATGACCTCGAAGTCCGCAAAAGTGCGCAATCCTTCAATGTCCACTTGGACTTGACTCAATCTACCAATGGGCAGGATATTTTCCTGATTAGCAAGACTTAACTAAATTGGGTACCATTCTAGGGGTGGCTTGCCCATTATTTCCCACATCTGGCGCGTTAAAATGTTAACATTGAATCCCAGGTCGAGGATGATATAGTCCATGTCATAATCACTAATTTGCATGGACATCCTGAGTTTGCATCCCATTTTGAACTTTGTCTTGACAATGTTAACCTTCTTTGCTAGCGGGTCTTCCTCCTAAAGTGTTTCTATAAGTGCTTCCATCTTTGCAAGTGCATCCTTGTCGTGGATTAGCACCAAACAACTTAACAGGAATGGTTTGAGCTTACTAACCTTATCTACACTCTTGCTTGTAGTCTATTGTTCGAATATCTTCTGGAATCTCTCATTCATATCCTTCACTTGGCCTAAGGTGGATGGTTGTTCCATTCCTATGAACTCTGGGTGTACATCCATGAATATGCACTTCTGCTTTTGAACATCAAGCGGTGATTTATTTTGCGTTGCGGGCTGTACCTGTGGTTGTGCTTGCACCATAGGCTCTGTCTGCGTAGCTTGATCTACACCCGTTGCAACACCTTCCCTTTTTATCATTTCTACACTTGGTTCTCGTGGTTCTATTACTATCATCTGTATGTTGGAATTAGCATTCAGGTTGGGATCATTCGGCATAGGATTTGGTGTTGGGTTAGCTGCTCCAACCTTTCGAGCTTTCCATCTAACGATAAGTTGTAGAAATTGCTCCACAGTGTGCTCTTGTTTGCAATATGAGCAAGTATTTGCAGGTTCAAGGAAGTGTCTATTATAGTGGCCCTGCACTCCACAATTGTAACATACCACTAGCCCTCTTCTTCATCCAAATCCTCCTCCTCCTCAGCCCCTGTAATTGCCACCCCCCTTAGCTGAGGTTGTGGTGGTTGCAGCAAGTATTGCAGTTGTTGATATTGTTGTTGATATGGGTTATACAAGGCCGCATTATGAAACTGCGTTGCCATATGAAACTGCTGCACAGGAGGGAACTGAGGCACAGCCTGAAACTGAGACGTAGCCTGGAACTGAGCTGCAGCCTAGAACTATGCTTGTGCCTGTTCAATATTTATTTGATCCTCAGTCTTCATTAGATATGCATCTACCATTTTCTCTCTCAGAAGTTGGTAGGCCCTACAATCTTTTTCATCATGGCCTACAGATCTACAAAATTTACAATACAAACTAGCTAGGGTACATACCGTCTTGTGCAGGAACATGCAATATATGCCACGGTGTCCCCTGATCTGGCATATGTTGCACCAGGGAAGCCCCTGGGTACTCAATGGGTTCAGTGCACCGGACGAGATGTAGTTCATGTAGGCCGGACATTCATATTTGGTATGTCCATTGGTCCGACATCGCGTACACCAGAGGTCTTCCTGCGCCTCTTTTCCTCTTTTTATGTCCTGGAGTTGAATTGTCGGATTATCTAATTATGACTGGATCTGTATCATTCCTATGGCGTCATCTCCAATAGGTGAATCCTATAGATTCATTTCCAATTCCAGTGCCTCCATTTGCGTCGCAATCTTTTGTTGCATGAGTGGTCCCCTAATGTGTGGTAGTAGCGCAACAATAAACCACTCTTTATGCTACATGTTCGACATCTGGAAGCTTACTTTGGCCATCAGTGTTTTGAACCACTGGTCAAAGTCCCATACTGTCTCTGTTGGAGCTTGTTTAATCTCCTTGATCTCAGTTATACACTGGGACTCAGATTGTGGTTTTCTAAATTCTGAGATCATTGCACGTCGAATCTCCTCAAGAGTCCTCTACGGCTGCCCCAGTGGTACTACACAGTACTTCATATACCAATCTAACACATGGCCCTGCAGAATCGTAATCATTTGCACTTTTTGGATGTCATCATTGTTAACGAGGTGGACCGTCCACACTGCCTCGCAGAGGAACCAGTGTTGTTCTGGGTCCTCTGTTCCATTCCCATTGAATGTGGGTAGTCTAAAGTCTGTCCCCGCCATTAAGGTGGCACTGGGGTTGTTCATTGGATTCCCTAGATTTGTTGGATTTACTGGGGTCATTGATGGGATTCCTTCACACCAGTCTCAACACTAGGACTACTAGTGTTCACAAGTCATTCAGGTGAAGAACTTATAGGTCTCACTTTAGGTGATCTTCTTGGAATGCTGTAGTCACGTCCTTTCCTTGGCATATTTGCAGACTCTTGTGAATATTCTCTATCAGAAATAGTACTATACTCCTCCTCTTCATCACAAGACCCTTCATCTAGGTATGAGCCACATCCATATTCACCTTCCCTGGGCAAGCTATAATCCCTCCTGCCTCCTGCTACCTTCCTCCTCTTCCATGACCAGAACCTCCTTCCACTTCTTAAGAATCTAGTGTCCAACTCATCTTCTGAGCTTCCTGATAACATTTCTGCTTACTACCTTCCATATTACTATTAAATTTTACACAACATATCCTGTTCATGGACTGCGTGACTCAATCACTGAATTGTAAAATACCCTTTTCATAAAGGAGAATCTTAATCCATAGGTTTATAGATATAAGGTACCTTCCCCAAGGTCCCTGGAAAAAATGTCTCTCTGCCTTGCTATACGAGGTTGTCGCTTCAACATCAAACTCAATAACATATCCTTCTAATATGCTATCAATCCAAAAATCAACAGCTCTGGAAATAGGTTTACTTACTTGCACGACTTCTTGTGTTAACTAGTCGGTCCAATCAGCTACCCCTCTTCTCTGGAAGTTAGTCTACTGGGTTGCTAGCTCTGACAACCATTCTTGCAATATAATGGGAAATTCTGTGAAGAACATTTCATGGATATTTGAATATAGATATTGTTGTACCCAGTTCTTGGGGCTCAACCGCAAACCCTCGTTTTCCTTCTACGCAAATATCAACGTCTTCGACTCTAGCCAATCCTCGACTTCACTCTTAGTCGCGTGCCACAACATTTCCCTCATTTTGATCAATAATTCTCGACAACAGAACCATTTGTTGGCCACTTTTCCTAACTCGCGCGACCCAGGTTCTGCATAGCCCGTCAACCCAACAAACACCCGAGATACTGGCCCAACAAAGCAAGCCCCATCAACAAAGCTCGCAAAGAAGGCGCAATATCACCCGAGATATCTCTTCGATGGGTAACCTCTGGAACCATGTTTCCATGATTCATCGAGGGATTATAGTCCCTTGGTGCACGACCAAGGAGCTTGTACAAGTCGCGATGATGGAGTCATTTACGCTGAACTGTAGCGCACACCGCGCATATATTTTATTAACTACTAACTGCGTGACATAGATTCAGCCTTAGTACTTTAAACATAATGTAATATGAAACGAGCTAATAGACATGCGCAACATAACAGACGCGCAACAACAATTGCACCGTAAACATAAACTAATACTCAGAGCAGTGCATAATAACCTTTTCATGCATTCAGACTTCTATTGACAGTACGATATTCGTTCAACCATGACAAGACTTGGAACATAATCATAAAAATAACCATAAACATAAACAACCATAAACATTCAATCATCAACACACAGGAGGGTTCATGTGGAAACCCATTTGGGAAAAACCACAAGGCGCTCTTCATCTGGCATGAGAAATATATGGCACCTTCATCCTATATTTGACTGTAGACTATCTTAGATCTAGCTTTTTGCTCAGACTCTTTCTTTCTCTCATGCTCTATGTATTTATTTCTCCTAACCACTACTACCATCTACTGATCCACACACGACCTAGATCGACTTCTCTAGAATTTGCACCTCTCTAGCAGAGCTCTCTTCTACTACACTACCTCCGACTACATGCTGTAGACTTCCGACTAATCTACCACTCAGATCTCACATCGTCACTCTGCTCCCTCAGAGATCTTCCCTTTATTAACCATTCAAAAATATATAAAGACTAAAACAATGAACCTAAGCAATAATCACCAACAATCACCTAAAAATAAACCCTCTAACTATTGAATCCCTCCTATTTATACTATTTTACGTGACCATGCAGGGTTGACTACATACATGAAGTCTGTTAACTGTCACCATCAGCGCCCCTTAGGCTACAGCTGTGGCGATCATTACTTGGAACGAGGCACTAACGACCTTACTTATCGCATGCGTTCACTCATGTGGCATCTGCCGACTTAAGCCGACTTCAGCACCCACGTTCGTCCTATCACTTTTGGTCGTTATTCTACACTTGTGCTACTGTTTTACCCTATGGCATATTCCTTCCACGTAGTTTCCCTTTTCCCCGTAGGTGACATATTTTGCGCATATTCCTTCTTCTACGCAGATCTCCTCTTCCACGCAGTTTTCTTTGTTCGCGTAGATCTCCTTGTCTACGCAGCTTTCTTCTATACCTGTCACGCGCTTCCTTTTCCTTGTTTGTGCTTGCACGATGGATTGATTCTTGTGTGTTTCTTCATTTGCGCTTATTCCTTGCGTTCCTTCCCCAAGCCCAACAAATACAAAAAAATTCATAATAAATTCCTTAAATGCAGTGATAATTATTCATGAGAATATCGCAAGTGCATTTTTTAGACCAAAAAACATCACTGTTTATTGAAAACAACCCCACTCTGTGACAAAAGTGGTTTTATGGTGATCTTCCTTTGCAATTTTGATTTGGTGATAACCAGAAAATCCATTTGTAAATGAATACACCTCTTGTCCTTCAATGCCCTCCAATACCTCATCTGTAAATGGTGTGGGGAACAGATCGTGCAGACATGCATCATTTAACTTCGAAGGTCAACACATATTTGGACTTCTCCTGTTTTCTTATCTTGAACAACAATTGGACTGATCCATTCTAACTCCTCTACCAGTTCGATGATGCTAGCATCCAACATCCTGTCGATCTCAGCCTCAACTCTCTCTTCGTATCATGGATTTAATCGATAAGGACATTGTTTCAACAGTTTCGCATCCAGTTTTAGCGGAATTCTCATCTCTCCCAAGTCGCCTGAAATTCCTTTCATCTCAGCAAACTTTGTTGGAAACAAGTCATGGAATTCATGCAGTAGATCACTAATCTTCGCCATAGTTTCCTCATCCTAGTAATCTATGACATTGGAAAAATTTGGATCTTATGTGGTCCCAATGTTAACCTTTTGTGCCTTGATTGGTTGTTGAACTTTATCCATTGGTTTGGTTGGAGATGTGATATCTCGACTACCTTCTTATTCTGCAATGTCGAGGTTGCACAGATCATGCTCATCGCCTGGTTCTCCCGTCACATTGTGACATTCCATCATCAACTGTGCTGAAGGTAATTCATTCGATTCCACTGAAAATGGTACTGGAATCGAAAGTTTGCAATGTTCCTCTTCCATGATGGTCTTGAACCATATGTTGAATCAAAAGTAGGTGGCATTTGATAGATAGGAAACTTACATGTATTTCTGCTCAGGATGTCGCCAGTGTCGAAGAAATTTTCCTTCTCTACGTCGACATTGAATTGAACCTTCTTATGAGCTTCCAATCATATCTACATAAGAGAACCATCATCTCTCATTGTCGCACCTCCTCGAGTTATGAATCCAACATCTGCAGGTTGAATCCTAGGTTCTGCTGAAATTTTTCCTATGGTTGGTCCTTGATTCTAATTCTGAGGTTGGTTCGCATCTTGTTTTATATTTGTTTCGCATTCTAATTCTGGTTCTGTGGTGGTAAGACATTCTTCACTTGCCTCTTCACGATTAGCTATGGAAATTATTCAACAGTATGATCTGCGGCAGTACAATAAGTATAGTGTGGCTGCAAGTTTGGGAAGTCTTGCTGATAATGGCCCAATACCACACAATTATAGAATTGTACAGGTCCAAGACCTCATCCCATACCTCCTCCTCAACCGAAGCCTCCATTTCGACCTCCTCGAAATCATCCGCAAAACCTACCTTGCGGCTGGTATTGTGGTTGATTAAATTATTCTTGTTGATTAGGTTGCAACAGGGCGTACTGCGACAAAGTATACTATGACTAAGTGTACTATGATTGCGTATGATTGTACGGTGGTAAAGTATACTACAACTAAGTGTATTGTGGTTGCAGCTGATTGTACTGCGGATGCGACAGAGAAAACTGTGGTTGTTGTTGCAAAAACTGCGGTTGCAACCTCTCCATTGGTCACGGTTCTTCTTCTTTCATGAAATATGTATCCATTGTTATTTCTTGGAGAAATTAATAAGCTCTAAAATCCTTCTCTTCATGGTCGAATGATCGACATAAATTGCAGAACAGATTCATCGGCTTCGACACCACCTTTTGAAGGTACACACATTCCTCGTGTCGATGTCCTCTAGTTTCATAGATCTAACACCATGGAAACCCTCCTTGAATCAATGGATTAGGAGCTCTAGCCTGTAATTAATTATGGAATTTGATACATTGATATTTATGATGTCCTTTTGTGCGACAATGAGTACACCATACTTCTAAGGTGAGGTACTTTCATTTCTCTATATCCTGCAACTAAATCATCAGATTCACCAATTATGATTGGATCTGATTCATCCCAACGCCCATTTCCCCAATTGGTGAATCATATAGCTTCATAACGATTCCTAAAGCCTCAGTTTGTGTCGCAATATTCTGCTACATTAGTGGAATTCGGATGTGCACACACCAATGCTGCGATAAACCATTCTTTGTGCTGCACATCAATCATTCTAAAGGTTACCTTGACCATCAATGTATTGAATCGTTGATCGAAATCCCATACCAACTCATTCATATATTGTTTTATTTCCTTCAACTCAGTAATGTATTACGACTCAGATTTGGGTTTCTGAAATTCCTCAATCAACTCGATCCTAATCTGCACTTGTGTCTTCTATGGATGCCGTGTCGAAACCTGTACAAATTTCATTTACCAATCTAATGTGAGATCTTGAAAGGTTGTCATAAGCTATCCCTTCTTAATTTATTCATCTTGAACTTGCTTCACAGTCCATACTGCTTCGCAAAGAAACCAATACTACTCAGGATCTTCAGTCCCGTTCCCATGGAACAAAGGTAGTTTCACACCATCTCCCACCATTCTGGGCATTCTTCCAGTATTCATTTATCCACTACTATTACTCCTGTGGTGACACACGGGAAATTATTGAGATGATCTAGTGTTTCTTTCTGAATGTAGCACAGTGCACGAAGGTGTACGTACATTATTTCTTTAGGTTGGTGCTTTCTCTGATTTGGGTGTAGCCTAGTCATATCCTTCATCACTTTAGGGTTGCTTGATCCTTGTGGTCTCCTTTCACATATTTTCATTCTAGTCGCACTAGGACTCTCCTCAATCCTCTGCCTCTTCTCTGGCCGAAACCTTAGTCCACTTCACAAAAGAGCACACTCTTCCTCAACTTCCCTCACAGTTTCATCGCAAATCCCATCCATCTACCCCGTATCATTCCATCCAACTCGCGTCTCTGCAGTACCCGTAACCTCCACACACCAGATATTTAATCATCAGAGTTCATCTTCAATATGTCTTTTTTGCAGATGAGAATCTTAATCCACAGTTGTAACGACAAGAGGAACCTTCCCTTGGGACCCTGAAATAATTCACTTTCCGCGTTGCTATAGGATTTGAGTGTGTTGACAACAAAATCAGTAATATATCCTTCCAAAATTTTGTTGATCCACACTTCAATAGAAATTGATGCCTTATTGTTGAACCTTTTCAGTTCCTGAATTAGTTCAGGGGTCCAGTAATTAGGCTCACCGCCTTGGAAGTTCCTTTTCTAGAAGGTCGGTTGTGGTAGGCATTCATACAGAATTATCGGTAATTCATAAAAGAATATTTCATGAATATCAGAGTAGATATACCTTCCCAACCACTCTTCTTCGGAAACTATGGAGTTCTGGTTTACCTCTGCTACAAATTATCGACCCTTTTGATCAAACCAATCCTGGATCTCCAGTTTCATTGGATGCCACAACATATCCTCCTCTTCCTCACACTATGATATCAGCAACAAAACCATTTGTTGACACACTTCTACCAACATGGATTCACTCACTGTCGACTCCCTTCAACTCACTCTCCCTAAACACCAGCCCGAACAAGTTTTACGGCCCTATTCAGTATCACCTGCAGAGCAGATATAGTCTCAGGAGAGATGTTTGAGGGAGGGTTGCAGGAACCAAGATTATACAGTAGGGAAGAGGATTTGTGCACTTAATCTCTTTATGTCACCATACAACTATTGGTTTATTGGTCAATACTGAGAGGGGGGGTGAATCAATATTGTTAATGTTTTACTTAATTTAACCACTTATTAAATTTAACATTAAAACACATAACAAAATGAAAACATAGAACACAAATTTAACATGGAATCCCAATAGGGTAAACCACCAATACGTCATATTACTGCAAAATTATGTTTTACAAATAGTTTTTCTGCTGCTACAGGCAAGGATGGTATTACACTATGTTTACCAATACCAATTGGAAGGAGGCTACAACCCCCTAGTTTATCAGCTATGACTAAAAGGATGCTACAACACCCTATTTACCAATACCAATTGGAAGGAGGCTATGACCCCCTAGTTTATCAGCTACGACTGAAAGGAGGAAACAACCCACTGCAGTCCTATTGCCTGCCCTAGCACCACCCTGCCACCTTGATATGTTTCTCAATATTTCTCTCCCACTCAATTATTTCACACCCATTGGTCTCTGATTCTTATCATGCAATTTGAACTATAGAGATGTTTTCCTTCTTACTCAAGCCACTGCATAAATACTTCTCATCATTTAAGCTTCTTTCAATAGTTGCATCTCTTCAAACTGAACAAACACACCTTTCACTATTGCACCCTTTCATATATGAAGATCACACCTTTTAGAACACCCTTTCACATTCTTCCATTGATCCTAAACCTCCACTAGTAGAAAATGAGAAATTAATGACTAAAAAAATGACTAAAATCAGGCTATAAACGACTATTTTTGAGTCGGTGACTAATAGTAGCAAATTACCACTATCTTATAGCTAGTCGTATTTCACTAGTCATTAATAGCTTGACTTAGTAGTCACTGATTTAGTCATTGATTTAGTCATTGATTTGGTCATTGATAGACAATCATTTAGTCATTGATAGTCAATGATTTAGTCATTGTTTTAGTCATTGATAGTTAATGATTTAGTCACGGATTTAGTCATTGATTTAGTCACTGAGTTTAATCATTAATTTAGTCGTTGATTTAGTCACTGATTGCAACCATTAATGAACACATATACGACTAAATAAACTACTAGAAATTAACATATTAATGACTAAGCTAAATACGACTAAGATACAAGAAATTAGCTACTAATAGTCGTATATATGTGAATTTAGTCATTTTTGTAGTCACAAATTTATGATAGGGCACGGAGGAATCGAACCACCAACCTCCTGCCCATAATTAGGCAGGCACTCTACCATTGAGCTAGCACCCTTTAAGAAGTTGTTATTGCTTGACAATGATGATATTCAAACAAATTTATGATATATGATATTCTACCATTGAGATGCATTTACGTAGTGCATCTTTGCATTCTCTTGTGCCTGGGGGGTCAGCAGATTTTATAGACATTATCAAATAAGCATAAAATTTCAATTATCTGAGTAAAACCAGGCCATCTGAGTAAAACTAGGGCACTGTCAAAGAAAACTCTTCTTGTACTGTAATGAAATATGAAGCCAATTATGCAAACATGCTTGAATTTTTTTAAGATTTAGAAAGTTAAACTTAAACCTATCTGCAGCACAAGATCATTTCATGCATGGCCATTAAAATGTAAAAGCAGATAGGAAAATTCAAAACTCACATAAAAATGATGAAATCAAAATGTATCTTTGACTTGTATTTAGGATATAAAGTTGATTCAGGATAAAAGTTGATAATCCCTTGAATCTTGTAGCATTCACAATTAAAATCACAAATTATAATAGGTCAACGACCATTCTATCAATTGTTACAAAGTAGTTCTCTAGATTTCTACGTGTCAGAAAATTATGACAAACAAACAGACCATGTACTTCATCTTAATAGCAGTGCAAGTTTAAACTTTTCATAGTTAGCCACACTGACATTTTAGTTCAAAGGAATCCTACAACCACAATGCACTTTGTAACATATCCATTGC